>JAAGAY010006239.1:32847-58485 GCA_011801015.1 Ardeotis arabs
CCAGTCGCCCACCCCGGACCCCCCCAGACCTTGCAGAGCTGCTGGCCCTGGCTGAGCGCCTCGAAAGGGAAGCGCTGGTGGCACTTGGTGCAGGCGTACAGCGCCGCCATCCCGCTGCCCCGCTGACAGGCGCGGCGCAGCCCGCCCCGGCCGCCTGTCCCCGCCCTCTCCCGCCGCTTCGCCCTCTCCATTGGTAGTTCGCCGCATCACTCACCCCTAAGCCGCTTCTCATTGGTCAAAGTGGCCGTCACTCTCGGGAAGGGGGGGCGGAGCGAGGCCTTGGGGAAGGGGAAGCGTTGACGCCTCGCGGGGGCGCGCGCGGCGCTGGGGAGGTCGCGCGAGATCGCGCAGGGAGGGGGCTGGCCCACAAGGCCTTGCGGGAGGAGACCCGGAAGTGGGGCTGGGCCGAGCCGGGCCTGTCCTGGGACAGGGGGCTGAGCCGGGCCAGTCCGGTCCGGTCCAGTACAGTCCAGTCCAGGGCCGAGCCGAGCCGGGCCAGGGTTGAGGGAAAGGGCTGAGCTGAGCCCAGCCAGACCAGGCCAGGGGAATGGGGTGAGCTGGGCCAGGCCAGGGCTGAGGGAAAGGGCTGAGCTGAGCTGGGCCAGACCAGGGCCAGGGGAAGGGGCTGGGCTGGGCCAGACCAGGGCCAGGGCCAGGGGAGGGGGCTGGGCTGAGCCAGACCAGGGCCAGGGGAAGGGGACAGGGATGGAGCTCAGCTGGGCTGAGCTGAGCTGGGCCAGGCCAGGCCAGGGTTGAGGGAAAGGGCTGAGCTGAGCTGGGCCAGGGGAAGGGGCTCAGCTGGGCTGGGCTGGGCCAGGCCAGGCCAAGGTTGAGGGAAAGGGCTGAGCTGAGCCAAGCCAGACCAGGCCAGGGGAAGGGGACAGGGATGGAGCTCAGCTGGGCTGAGCTGAGCTGGGCCAGGCCAGGGTTGAGGGAAGGGGCTGAGGTAGGCTAGGCCAGGCCTGCCCAAGGGAAGGGGCTGAGCTGGGCCAGGCCAGGCCAGGGGAAGGGCAAAGAATGGAGGTGGCAGGGCTGAGCCAGCGCAAGGCGAAGGGAGCTGGGTAGCTGGGGTGCGTTAGGGGCAGACAGGGTGAGCGGGACGTGCAGAGCGGAGGAGGAAGGGAGGCTGGATTAGGGCAGGGTGAGGGGGCTGGGCTGCCGGGAGGGGGCTCAGGGGGGCTGGGGAGGTGAGCAGCTGTTCCAGGGAGGGGAAGGCCTCTGCGGAGCGGAGTGAAGGTCCGGTCTGGAGGGAAGAGGGGAGCAGAAGGCTGTGGGGAGGAGTGGGCATCTCCATCTTCAGGGTGGAGCTGGGGGGAGCAGAGCTACACGGGCTGGAGACAGAGGCAGGGCAGGGGGCAGAGCGAAAACAGCCTGAAAGGGTGAGGGAAAGAGAATGGGAGGAAAAGGAAGGGAGAAGGAGGCAGGAGGTAGCGTCTGCAGCAAAAGGAAAACCTTCACGTGAACTCGCTTCCCTCTTTGCTCCGACTCCGGCAGCTGCTCGTCCGCGAGCCCCGGGCCCGGCCGAGATGGGTTTGCCTGGGTGGCTGTGCCTCCGGCGCGGGGCAGGGCCAGCGCTCGCTGTGTCTGCGCCGCAGCTCGGGTGCTGGAGGTCCAGCAGCTCCAGCCACTGGGAAGATTTTTTTTTTTCCCCTGGATGAGGTTGGACTCCGGCTGCTGCAGCAAGAACTCTTTTTTTAAAATCGAGTAGCTGTCATTTTTCAGTGTGACGCGGAACAGGTGCTGTGAGCTTACGTATATGCTGCCTGCCCGAACAAATGGGAGAATTAAAGCGTTTTAGAGTTAAAACTCGCTCCACAGAGCCCAGACCAAGCGGACAAAGGCTGTAGCTACTCCCAGTTGTGTCAATAAACCCACAGCAGCGTGGTCTGGTCCCTTTTGCGCCTGCGTTCCCTGACATTCCTGCCTTCTCACACCCAGCGCCGTCAGGGATACCTCAAAATCTTTGGGAAACTTCTTTCCCCACCTTTTTTTTTTTTTTTTAATTTTAACACCAGATGACAGAGCATTCCCAGGCCGAGCTCGTGCGGGTGGTGAAGCTGAAACATGAGATGCTCGCTGCAGCGCTCGGGCTTTCCCAAGCGGGACCGGGGGAGTGTCTTGGGTTTTTAGCGAGGCTGCGTGGGTGTGCATATTAAACCGGAATTCTGCTGCGCTTGGCTGCCTCGGGGACTGCTTGTAATCACCGGGCAAACGCGCTGCGTGTAGGAGAAATACTTAATTTCGTGAAATTTCGGTGCGTTGTGCTGGATGCTGGCTTGTGACTGGGAAATAGCGGCGGGTGAAAGCAGAAGGCAGAGCTTGGCAGAGGCGGCGGAGGGCTTTCAGCAAAACTCTCCTCGCTGCTCAGGGGCTGCGATGCTCCGAGGAGAGGTTCTGGGAGGAAAACGGGGCGGAGGTGGGGGGCTGGGGCTGCTCAGCTTTCCGGGATTTGACAGCGCACCTGGAAAACGTAAATGCCGCGAGCGGTTTGTTCCGAGAAATAAAAACCTCCTAAAAATTTGCGGGAAGGGGGGAGCTGCGACGCTCTCGAGCTGAAGGCAAAGGAGCGATGTCGTTTCAGAATGTGAACGACAAACCTGCCAGGTCGCGGTCGCCAAGGGAGAGAACATTTGGCTAAGGAAGAGCGTTGGTAAAGCTGCTGCCGAAGGAGGTGTAATAAGGAACGTTTGGAAAGCCGCTGCCTCAGTGGTTTTCCAGGACAGCCTCGCGCGCAAGTAAGGCAGCTTCTCACTTTGGGGGACCGCTCAGATCACACTGGGTGCGGCTGTTTGTACCCCAAAAAACCTCCAGTTACCGTACCGGATAGCAAAAGCGAGACGGCCTCATCCTGCATCCTCATCTTTGCCATCCTGGAACCTCTGGGCGCTGCAATGCACGTCCTTTCCCTCCGTCCTGCCCGGCTCCGTCCCTCCCCAGCCCTCCAGGACCCCCTTTCCAGGGCGCAGGAGGGCGTTGGGAGCTCGTGATCAGCCCCCCCCCGGGGTCGTCTGGAGCATTCGGGTGCCAAGAAGTTGCCAGAGCCAGTTTGATTCAGCTGCTGTTCTTTGACACCGCCCGTGGGTCTCTGTAAATCACCGACAGATAATATTTTCACGTTCTGGCTCTCTCCGTGTCCCCTGCTTTCTGAATAATTACCTTGTTTTGTGCGAGCCGTAAGAGGTTTTCGCAGATAATTCATCCAGCGCTGAAAGGCAGCCAGCTTTCGGGCTGGAGCGTTTTCTGGCCACCTGGCGTTGCCGCGCTGAGGTCTGTGCCGGAGCGCAGCTGCCTCCGGAGGGAAGCGCCGTGGCCAGGCCGGCCGAGGGCAGGGTGAAAAAAAACAAACCCGGCTGAAATCCCAGCCGCCCTTCCTCGGAGAGTCATTGAGCTTGGCAAACTCAGCCCACCCTGAATTTCTGGATGTGTGGAGAGATTGATCCCGCGGATCTGGAGGCCCTCGCCCATGGAAAGGCGGTTTCACCGGAACAAAACACCTCGCGGGAGCTGTTTGTGGCAGCGCGCTCTGCCTCAGCTCGCTCCCGGTGTCCTGGCCGACGCTGGGCTCTGTGGGAATGGGTGGGTCGGAGCCTGGAGCTGGGATTGCCCCAAGGTTCCCATCCCAATCCCAGGGGATGAGTTGCTCCGGGGCAGGCGGGAGGAGTGATGGTCGCTGTGCCAGCTTATCTCAGCGACTCCCAGAGCCAAGCCACCAGAGATGTTGGGTCATTGCTGGGATCACTGTGCTGAGGGGTTTCCATGAGACAACGTCAGCGGCCCTGGCCTACAGCCTCCGTCAGCCCGACGGAGAGCGCAACGTTGTCTCTGATACAGGCCCGGAGGGGCATCAGCATCTCCATCTTCACCACAGACAGGGACGGCGTTGAGAGGAAAGTCACGGCTGGAGACGCTCACCTGGGAGGCGATGGCTTCGACAACCAGTCGGTGGGCATCTTGGTGGATGAATTCATGAAGAAGCATCAAGAGAGCATCAGGCAGGACGGGCGAGTTGTTTGGAGGCTCAGGAAAGCCTGCGAGGTAGCCAAAGCAGGCTCCCATCTCCAGCACGAAAGCCACCGTCAGCCCCTAAAGGGACCACCTTGCAGGCAGACGTTACACAGTTTGAGCACCTGAGATGGGATTCTCAGGAGGGGCATCCAGGAGGTGGGTGCCAAATCCTCTCGGCTTTCACTCTCCGGGCAGTGCTTGCTCCCTGTGAAGCACCAGACTCGGCTGCTCTGTCACCACCAAGGTACCAAATTTGGGGAGTTTCCCACCCAGCTGGCAAGCTGGAACTGGAGGGCATGCAGGCAGCGTGCCTCTTCCAAAGGAGACCTTAAATGTGTACCTTTAGGCCAGCATTGCTCTCAATCAAAAGCGGGGTTCAGGGTCGTTGTGCTTTGCTGGGCTCTGCCAAACCTGGAGCGACTCCGAGGTTTGGGTGTCGAGGGAAAATCTGGAGGTCGCAGCTCAGGCGGGCAGGGAGCCAGAACCCAGGGCTGGCTCTGGAAACAGCAAACCTCTCCTCAGGTACGTCCTTTCTTATTTTCTCCTTTTTCAAACATAATAAATGGATCTTTTTTAGGTTTCCAGCCGTCCTTAACTGCCCACGCTCAGAACTGCTCTCCCTAATGCCACAAATGCAAAATTCCAGGCTCCTGCTAGATCCTTCCCGGGGCTGCAAAACCTCCAGCTCTCAAAGCCATCTTGCGTGTTCAGCAGCAAATTCCGAACATCGCCTATCCAAAGGGAGCCTCAAAGTCACGGTTCCCTGAAAGTCAAAGCATGTTTTATTGACTGCAGTCAAGAGAATCAAAGATCTGGAGACCTGGACTCCCACGGAATAAACCACGTCATTCCTGCGCGGTGATCATTTCTCTCCCAGCCGTGAATTCGAGTCGGCGCCCCCGCTGAGAATGATTAAAGACCACTTCAGAAATCAGGGCAGCAAATTGTAAAATAAGCAGGTGAACAAGTGAAAGAAAAAACAAGAAAATATTATGACCTGCCACCCTCAACTGGGAGCAATCGCATCGCCTGGAAGGAAGCGCTGGGTGCTGCCGGTGGTGAGGATCCGCTGTGGCTGACCGTGGCCGTTTGCTCTACGAAATCAGGGTGCAGCCACAGGGGACGTCGCTTCTCAACTGCCAAAACCCCATTTTGGGGGAAGATACAGCCCATGCTGACTTTTCCCCTTTTGTAGGCTCCCCTCCCCAGCTGCCCAGTTGCTAATTGGGCTCTCAAACTGGGGAGGCAGAGCCTGGCAGCGCCAACCGCTCTCACCTGGGAGCTCTGGGCTGCCCGCTCGGCTCCATCCCCAGGGAGGGTGTGCGGTTTTGGGATAAAGCGCTGGAGCAAGGGGAGGTGAAAGGAGCACGATGGCTCTGGGGGGGCAGCTCCGAGCCCAGCTGCTCCCCAGGAGGTTGGGCAAACCCCCCCTGAAGTCTCCTGGATGAAATGAGCTGGGTCTCCCTCCGTCCCAGGAGCTGCTGGCAGCAGCGTGGGAACCCCCAGAAGCTCTGCGTTCCCCCCGGACACGTGGGGAAACTGAGTCCTGAAGCACTGACCCACACAGAAGCCTGGAGAGAGGCTGAGCAGAGGAGGCACCGGGTGCTGGGGACCACTCTCTCTGCTGGGGGCAGCTCCCTTGTTCCTGGGACGGGGCAGAGTCCGATCGGGAACAGGGGGACCCTGAGCCCAGCCCCGCTTCCAAGAGTGGATTCAGGCTCCCTCCCGCTGCCTGGGAAGGGGATACCAGCACTTCTGGGGATGGTGCTGAGAGCTCTGGGGTTAGGGCACACATATCCGGAACAGGGGGGAGCCTGGGCTGAGCACTGGGTGAAACTCATCACACAGAGGCCTGCAGAAGGCAGTCACAGCAAGGGCCGTGGTTGGCGGCAGAGAGGCTGGGGCTGGCAGAAGACACCCCAGCATGACAGACAGGATCACTTCTACAGGCTTTTATTGCCAAAATGGTAAAATTCCTCCTCAGAGGGCTGGGAGCATCCTCCCACCTCCCAGCTGAGCTGCCTGCCTCTGCCCCACAACCACCTCCTGGGGCCCCGCATCCCTCTGCCAGCCCCCCCTCCACCTGGAGTGACCCAGGAGGACATGGAGGGGACAGGGCACAGGTGAGGCCACGTCCCATCAGGCCAGGATGGGGAAGGAGGCAGCGGTGGCCACGCCGCAGTTGTTGTCCTTCATGGCCATGAGGATGTAGCCGTCGTTGCCCCAGTAGGTGGACCAGGAGTTCTTGATGAGCCAGTAGCTCTTGCCGTGCAGGACCCCGTAGCCCACAGCCAGCACCGCGTGGTCCAGCGCCGACGTCTCGTTTCCTGGGTGGAAGGAGAAAACGGAGACATCTCAGTCCCCATCCCTTAGAGCTGGAGGCCGTTCCCGACGCAGCAAGGGGTCCCGTATCCCCCAGCCGGGAGCTTAGCGGGGAAGTAAATCCCACCCTGCAGATGTTTTTCCCTGTCCCAGCCCAAGTAAGCGGGACATGGAGCATCCTGGGTCGACTGGACTCACCGCAGCGGGGCTCCTCGTAGACGCCGTTGGCATAGAAGGCGAAGGACTTGTGCGAGGCGTCGATGTTGACAGCCACGGGGCCGTGCTTGACCAGCGCGGCTTTCAGCGCTGCGGTGCTGCCCGGCTCCACGCTGGCGTAGCCGGCGAGCTGGGCCACCGGCTCTGACTCGTTGCAGTGGCAGTAGCCGTTCTGGGGTGGGGGGGGAGAAGCTGCGGTGGCACCGGGGTCCTGGGGCAGGCGGTGATGTCCGACCCACCCCGGCGAGGGGGAAGGAGGGAGCGGCGCAGCTCGGGTGTAGCATCCGTAAACCAAAGTAGAGCCTCCATCCACCTCCAAAGGGCTGATGGCCGATTTGGGAGAGCGCTGGGGGGAGGATTGGGAAGGAGGTGACACTGCAGCCCCCTCCCCGAGCGGTGCTGCCGCCCTCACCTGCCCCAGGTAGGGCCCGTAGGACTCAGTGCTGGCGATGCCGCCGTGTTTCTTGATCCACTCGTAGGCTCGCCACTCCTCGCCCCCGTCGCAGGCGTAGTTCCCGAAGCCCCAGGAGCAGTCGATGAGTTCTTGTTGGGACAGGGGGGTCAGCACGCCTGTCTGTGGGGGGGACACACTGCAGGGATGGGGCCGGGCATCATCTGGGCGCCTCGGCTGTCCCCGTGGGACACGGCCCCGCTCCCACCTTGAGGAAGAGGGCACCCTCCATGGCGCCCGTCGTGGCGAAGCTCCAGCAGGACCCGCAGACGGCCTGGTCCTTCACGGGGGTCACAGCGCCTGGGGACAGCGGAGTGGGGACATTAAGAGAGCAGCGGAGGATGCTGGCCATCCCCACAAAACCCCGGTGACCCCCAGCCTCGTGCACGCTCCGGGCTCGCGCGCTGGTGTGGCCAGTGCCCTCACCGTAGAGCCGCCAGTCCAGGCTCTCGGGCAGGATGAGGCCGGCATAGAGCTGGGTGGGGAAGGGCTGCCCGTTGTTGGGAACCCCGCTGCGGCGGCGGCCCCGCAGGGCTGCCAGCTCCTGGGGCGTGCGGTCGGCCAGGTGGTTCAGCGCCAGCGTGTAGGAGAGCGCGGCGCGGTTCTTGGAGTGCACAAACCTGCGGCAGAGCGGGGACGCTGCGAGAGGGGAGCGGGGGACCCCATCCCTGAGCACCCCCCCAACCCAGCCCACCCCCCGCCATCCCGTACCGCATGTTATGGATGAAGGCGCGCTTGCGATTCTCGTGCTCCTCCTCGCTGCCGTAGCTCTTCCCGAACCGCTCCTTGTAGCGGTGGAAGAGGCGGTGGTGGACGTGATCCGTCTCCGGTGCCCTCCCCACAAACTCCTGCATGGGGTTGGCCATGATGCGGTGTTCGGGGCCGGCCGTGGGCCACTGCTCGCACTGCACCCCTGCCACGAGGCACGGAGGGCGGCTGACGCCTCCTGAGCCGGGACGGGCTCCCCCACCACCCCCAAAACCTTTGGGGCCAGCCGTCCAGTATAGACACGTCGGTGAGGGGGAGCTGCATCTGTATGCACTTCCAGAGCCAAGTCCCCAAAACCCGCTGTCCCACCCAGCACCCTGTGCTCCCACATGGAGGAGCCAGCACTGGGAAAGCACCCGCATCGCCCCAGCTGTTAATTAATTACATTTCTCCCCTGATTTTTTCCCAGCCAAACCAATTCACCCAAATTATCAGGCTCTTAAAAAAAAGAAAAATACAAATAAAAAAAAAAAAAACAGATTTAAAAGGTGGAACGCTGCATTTCGGCGGCGGCACCGGCCGTGGTCCGGGCTGTGGGGTGGGTGAGGACACTCACCCTCGGGGAGCTGGAAGACGCTGGGGGAGAAGCGGTGGCTGAAGGAGGAGTAGTCGATCTCGTACTTGTCGTAGTGGGAGCCCAGGAGGCTGTTGAAGCCGCGCACCTCGTAGTGCAGCGGCACGGGGCCGCGGGCCGAGCCGCCCACCCGCAGCGTGTAGACGTTCTTCTTGCGGCCCCAGTAGGAGACGTTCTGCCAGACGGCGCAGCGCTGCCCGCGGAAACGCTCCTCCCGCACCCGCTGGGCACGGGTGCGTCAGGGACCGCGGTGCCACACCGGCACCGCGCCCCCGTGGGCTGGGGCACCCCACAGGGATGGCGCCGCATCCTGTGCCGTGCCAAGCTGCGTGCAACCCCTCCACCTCCACCACCCATGGCCGCATCCCGCGTTTTCCCGTTCTCAGCCAGAAAAGGCTGCTTTGCCCTCGTAAAGACGTAGCCATCAGCCACCCCATGTCCCTGGGGGTCCCTTGTCCCCTCCCCTGCCCCATCCTGCATCCTCAGGGACTGTGCCTGGAGCTCACCTTGAAGTTCTCCAGGCTGGGGAAGACGCTCTGCGGGGCGATGAGGTCCCTGTCGGTGCCATCGATGCGGAAGCACTTGCGGACGTTGACCTCCGTCTCCGTGGTCTCCGGCGTCACCTTGAAGCTGGCACCGAAGGGCTCGATGGAGCCAAACTGGTAGGTGACCACTTGGCCTGGGGATGGGGGCAGCGCCTAAGGTCAAGCCAAGCCTTTGGGTCCTGGCGTGGTGGTGGCTCCCAGGGCTTCGCTGAGGCACCTGATGGTCCTGGAGCAGAAGGAAGGGGGTGGTGAGGGGTTGGAGGGGGGGTGGAGCCCTTTGAGTACCCACCGCCGTAGTACTCGATGCGGCTCTTCCCCCCGGTGAGGTTGTACCAGGCTTCGAAGGGCTCCCTGATCTCCGCGTAGGGCAGGCTGATGACTCCTGCAGGCACACGGGGGCCAGATGTGGGGGGGGCTGCGAGGGCCCGAGCCCTGGGGACATCTCCTGTCCCCCCGCCCTGAGCCTGTGGCCAGGAGGGCAGCGCGGGGAAGGTGAGGAGCACCCTGGGACCCCACGGTGTCAGCTCACGGTGTCACCCCACAGCAGCGACGCGCCCCAGCCCCCTGGGTTTCATGGGGGGACTTGGAGCCCCCTCGGTGGCTGAAGGGGCACGACTCCTTTGGGCAGTGTCCCAGAGGGGCACCCCATCCCCGAGCGGTACCTGTGACGTGGTAGATGTCCCCAAACGTGGGTGTCTCCAGAAGAGCTCTGCACTCTGCTCCTGGAAGGAAAATAAAAACCCGAACCCCTTTGTGCTGCCAGTTACCCCCCTCCCCTGGGTGCCCGGGCTAAGGGACACGATGGCATCACCCCATGCTGGGGGCACAGCCTCCGTCCCCCCGAGCTGAGGCAGGGTGGGTGCTCACCCGGCAGCACGGCAGCCCCCAGAAGCAGCAGCAGCCACCACCCCAGCCCCTCCATCCTGCAGACCCCAGCCCACACTGCTACCCTGCACCCACGGGTGGCTTAAATACGGCTGGTGGGTGGGCAGCGAGCAGCCGGCAGCCAACGGGCAAAGCCTCGTCCTGCCCTGGGATGGGGCTGGACCAAGGGGGAGGCGTGGCTTTATGTTGCCCCCCCATCAGCACCCATGGGTGCCTTTCGCACCCACACCGGGGTGGGTGCCGATGCTGCGTGCTGGCGGGGCTTTGGGCGAGGGAAGCGGGGTGGGACCCTGTGGACACTGGTACCCCATGGCAGAGAAAATGGGTGCCCAATAGATTGGGGGGGCTGGTGGTGGGTGTCAGGGCATCCCTGCGCTCCCACCCACCCTGCGTGGCAGCTCGCAGCCAGGCTTTGCTGCGTCTGCAAAACCCCGGGGGCAAGGAGGTGCGGTGGGACCCTGCCCGGCTCCCCAAAAAACCCCTCTGGGGGCTCCCTGCCCCCTGGGACAGGAGCCAAAGCTTCCCCACCAAACCCAGCACCGGGCAGCCGTGGGGAGATGGGAGCCATCCACATCCCTGCATCCTTGATACCCCATCTGGGCAGGCCCAGAACTGCAATTAGCGGGGGTTTAATTGGGAAAAGGGGGAAGATGGGGATGAACTGTCAGGAGCTCCACGGACAAAGCAGATCCAGGGAGGAGAGCGGCACCGTCACTGCGGCAGAGCGGCCTTCACCTCTCCCGCTTGCCGTGCGTCCAGCTGGCCCCCAGCCCAAGGTGACGGCGAGCGCCCGCGGGGCCGCGCGAGCCCCAAACAAAGCCGATAAGGGCTGGCTGCACGCGCCAGCGGGGACAAACCAGGCCCCATCCTGCTGCACCCCTGGGTGCAGGCTGAGCTGGCACCCCTCCCCAGGGACCCACCACCGCTGCCCACAGTGCGTCTTGCCACGGGCAAGATGGGAGACCACCAGGGTCAGAGTGGAGAGACCTCCCCACCCCGTCGTCGGCAGGACCCTCATGCACCCACCCCGCTCTCCCCAGGAGGGCTCGAGGCCAAACTGGGAGCACCCAGCTGAGCAGCAGCCGCGGTGCAAAACGCCTTTCCTTGGAGGGGAGCGGCACTGGCTCACGGCATCGGCAAACACCGCCCCAACCTGTAGCCACAACAGGGACCCGGGCAGTGGGGCAGAAGGTGGATGCCTCCCCCCTGCCGCCCCGCTTCCCCGACATCCCGCACCAGGAATTTCTCATCTCAGCAGAAATCGAATCCCTCCGGTAGACGCAAACCAGTCCTTCTCCAGGGGCTTTATTGGGAAGCTGGGTCCCCATCCAGCCACCCCCCCCATCCCACCATGTCCCCAGCTCCCTCCTGCGTCCCACCGAAGGGGTTGATCCAGGGATGGGTGCCAAAAGCATCACCAAGGGTTCTCCCCGCTGAGCTGGGAGGTGGCTCAGGCCAGGATGGGGTAGGTGGCTTCGGTGGCCACGCCGCAGTTGTTGTCCTTCATGGCCATGAGGATGTAGCCGTCGTTGCCCCAGTACGTGGACCAGGAGTTCTTGATGAGCCAGTACGTCTCTCCCTGCAGGACCCCGTAGCCCACGGCCAGCACCGCGTGGTCCAGCGTTCCCGACTCGTTCGCTGCAGGGGATGACGCAGGGACACTGCTCGCTCGGAGAGCGTCCCTGTCTGGAGAGCATCCCTGCTCCCGAGGCTGCCTCTCCCATCGGTTCCCTCTTCCACCCCTGCCCAGGATGCTCCACAACGAGGAGATTTCGGGTGTCTTGGCCTCTCCCCGGGCACCCAGCGCCTCCCGTGCCCCCTGTGCCACCCCACTCACCACACTTGGGCTCATAGTAGATGCCGTTGGAGTAGAAGGAGAAGGTCTTGTGCGAGGCGTCGATGCTGACGGCCACAGGGCCGTGCTTGTAGATGGCAGTTTTGACCGCCGTGATGTTGCCCGAGGTGACGTTGACGTAGCCCGTGATCTTGGCCAACATCTCGGACTGGTTGTAGTGGCACAAACCGTTCTGCGGCACCCAGGGTCAGGGTGGGGGGCACTGCGTCACCCCGAGCCCCCAGGTCCCCTCGCACCCTGCCCACCCTGGCTGCCCCTGTGCAGGGAATGACCTGGGACTGGGGCTGCGGCAGCATCCCGGCTCTGACCCCTCTCTCGTCCCTCGCCCACCACGGTGGGGACGTTTTCCCGGTTGCTGCAGGGACACAGCGTTACCCACAGGCGGGACGGGGAGCTGGCTCCGCACCCACAGCCCTGGGGTGGCTGCATCTCCCAGCCACCTCCCTGTCCCCAGGCAGCCCGGCTCCATCCCCGCGCCCCAGGGTACGGAGGGACCCGTGGTGCCAGCCACGGGTGGAGGAGCCTTTGCCTTGTTTTGCAAGAAGAGAAACTGAGGCACACGGTGATGAAACAGCCCAGCTGAGCCCCAGGGCTTGGCTTAAACCCCAAGGAGCCCAGGGTCTTGGGGACAGGGTGATGTCCCCATCCCCAGAGCCTCGAGGGGCACATCCCGACACCTGGGGGACCCTCACCTGCCCCTTGTAGGTGCCGTAGGACTCGGTGCTGGCGATGCCGCCGTGTTTCTTGATCCACTCGTAGGCTCGCCACTCCTCGCCCCCGTCGCAGGCGTAGTTCCCGAAGCCCCAGGAGCAGTCGATGAGGACTTGTTGGGACAGGGGGGTCAGCACACCGGTCTGTGGTGGGGGGACACGCTGCCGGGATGGGGCCAGGCATCATCCGGGCGCCTCGGCTGTCCCCGTGGGACACGGCCCTGCTCCCACCTTGAGGAAGAGGGCACCCTCCATGGCGCCCGTCGTGGCGAAGCTCCAGCAGGACCCGCAGACGGCCTGGTCCTTCACGGGGGTCACGGCGCCTGGGGACAGCGGGGTGGGGGTGAGAGGCTGGGGTGGCACCGAGGGGATGAGGGCAGGCGGAAGGGAAACTGAGGCAGGAGTTCAGGGATCGCTGTGCTCCCAGAGGTGCAAATTGGGAGGGGGAACGCACCAGTGAACCTGTGGGACCCCCGCCCTTGGGTTGGGGCTGGCTCTGGGGGTGTCACTCCCAGCTAATGGGGACCTGGGGAAAGCCAGATGTGGCTTCAGATGTCACATCTGTCCCTGGGGCACCAGACTGAACCAGGGCCATGCGCCGGCCGAGCCCTTCCTCCATCTTCCAGTTGCTGAGCGGAGCAGGGACCGCAGGGAGATGTGAATCCCATGGGACAGCGTGGCCCCGCGGGTGCAGCGCGGTGGTGGGGAGCAGGGTGGCTTTGCACTGGCCTCGCAGCACCTTGACAGCGAGACCCCACACAGCCCCACACCTACCGTACATGCGCCAGTCCAGGCTCTCGGGCAGGATGAGGCCGGCGTAGAGCTGGGTGGGGAAGGGCTGCCCGTTGTTGGGAACCCCGCTGCGGCGGCGGCCCCGCAGGGCTGCCAGCTCCTGGGGCGTGCGGTCGGCCAGGTGGTTCAGCGCCAGCGTGTAGGAGAGCGCGGCACGGTTCTTCGAGTGCACGAACCTGCGGCGTCAAGGCGGGGACGACGTCAGTGCTGCCTGACACTGCCTCCCGCCGCAGCGACGGCACGGCCCCCCGTCTGCCTGTACCTCATGTTGTGCACAAAGACGCTCTGCCTATGCTCCAGCTCGCGCGCGGAGCCGTAGCGTCGCCCCAAACGCCTGCGGTAGTGGTGGAAGACCTCGTGGGCCCAGGGCTGGTGCCGTCCCACCAAGTCCTCCATGGGGTTGGCCAGCACCCGGTGCTCCGCCGCACTCCCCGGCAAGTCCCCGCACTTCTTCGTCTCTGGGGAGCGAGGAGGGGACGGCATCAGCCCCAGCTCCGCCGGCAGAGCGGAGGGGGGCCTGACCCAGCTCACCGTTGACGGGGAGGTCAAAGATGGAGGGGGGGAAGCTGTTGTCGAAGTCGGTGTAGGCGATCTCGTACTTGTCGTAGTGGGAGCCCAGCAGGCTGTTGTAGCCCCGCATCTCGTAGTGGACGGGGGCCACCCCGCAGCTGGAGTTGGTCACCCACAGGGTGTAGACGTTCTTCTTCTGCGCCCAACGGGTGACGTTCTGCCAGACAGCGCAGTACCGGCCCCGGTAGTACTCCTCCCGCAGGAACTGGAGGATGCAACATCAGGGAGGGGGGCTCCGGGTGCAGACCCCCCCATCACCCCCTGCACTCACTCCTTCCCACCCAGCCCCTTCCTCCCAGCGCACGTACAGCGCCTCGCACCAGCCCGCACCGGGCTCTGGGGCCAGATTCAGCGGCTACGTGGCCGTTACCCCACAGCCGTGCATGGGGCGGAAAGCGTGGCAAGAATTCGGGGTGCAGCACAGGACAGACCCACTGTCTGGTTTGGTGACAGCTTGGTGTCCCCATCTCCCACCCGCTGCACCCCTCCTGCTGCACCCAGTCCTGCCGGAGGCCAGAACCAGCGGCAGCTGAGCCGCCGTGCAGCGACTTGCCCAAGCCATCCCAAAACACCGGTGTTCGTGTGGGCCGTGACACGTCCCAACACGGCTGCCAGGGTTGGGAAAGCAGCCGGCAGTCCGGCCCCGATCCGGGTGGAGAAGTGACCCTCCCTGCGCCCCGGGCTGCGGGGGCACGTCCTGACCTGTCCCAGCACCCCGCACCCCCCGGGATGGGGAGAAGCATCTCCAGCTGCCCAGCACCCCTCACCCAGGGCTGGAAGCGTCTCGGGGCCGCAGCGTTTCTCACCTTGAAGCCGTCAATGGTGGGGAAGACACTCTGAGCCTTCACCACGTCCTCCTCAGAGCCGGGCAGCTGGAAGCATTTTCTGGTGTTCACCTCCTTCTCGGTGGTCTCCGGCGTGATCTTGTACCGCATCCCGTAGGGCTTCACCCCCGCCAGCTGGTAGGTTATCACCTGCCCTGTGCCGGCGCGAAGGGGAAACTGAGGCACGGCGGTCCCGCTCGCGTCCTCCCTTCGTGCGGCGCTGGGGCCAGCGCGGCGAGTGGACGGGTGCCCACCCGCTTACCCCCATAGTACTGGATGCGGCTCTTGTTTCCCGTCAGGTTGTACCAGGCTTCGAAGGGCTCCTCGATCTCAGCGTAGGGCAGGTTAATGACGCCTGCGGGGATCCCCGGCGTGGGACACGGGTCAGCCCCGAGGCCTTAGCACCCCCAAATCCCTCCCCAAGGCCCCCAGCACCCGCAGAGGAGGCAGAACCGAGCTGCTGTCCCCATGGGTGCCGGGTCAGGGGGAGGCACCCAGCTGTGCGAGGCTGCTCCAGTTTGGCACTGGGATGGCCTGGTCCTGCCTGGTGCTGAGCATCCTCTGCTCCCCCCTGGCAAAGGGTGCTGCGGGGGTCCCGTTACCTCGGACGTGGTAGATGGAGCCAAACTGAGGGGGCGAGCGGGAGAGGCCATGGTCCTGTCCTGGAAGGAGGAGAGGGGCAGGGGTGAGTGGGCGAGCTGGGGACAGGGCGAGCGGGGCAGGAGGCTGCCCAAACCAGCGCTCCCCTTCCCTGCAGCCCCTCCTGAGCGGGGGCTGAAAGCAGCTCCACGAGCCCACGGGTGACACACGCGAAGGACGCCGACGCGCTGACAGCCTCCCAGTGTCCGCGCCGCCCCAGGGCTGTTGGGGTGGGGTCCCCACGGGAGACAGTGCCCCCCCAGGGCTGGTGGCCGTGGCTTTGGGTGATGTTTCCAAGGTGGGTGAGGGGGATGCAACCAAGCTGTCCACCGACAAGCAGGGCATGGGTGAGAGGTGCCCAGTCCCTGGCACCTCCCAGTGACCTTCCCAGTTTCCCTGCAGGCTCCCGGCTTGTGCAACCCCACGCCAACACACCCGTCGCTGAGGACGGGCCTTTCCCTCCCTCAGCACCCTCCTTCTCACCAGGAGCCGGCGGTGCCTGTCCCGTGCCCAGCCCCGGGGCAACTGGGACCAGTCCTAGCTCTGCTTCTGCATCCAAGTCCTGGGGCAGTTAGGGACCCACAGGTGCCCGCTTGGGTCTGGGCACGGTTCCCTGGGGCAGGAGGAGCAGCCTCGGGACCAATCCCGCAGCCCCACAGCCCTGCTCGGCTTTACATCCACCCGGGAAGGGGGTCCCGTGGGGGCACAGTGCCCCCCTTGCCACCCCTGTCCCCTCCTTTTTGCAGGCAGGGAATGGCTTGGGCTTGTCAGCACGTTAAAGCCCATCTGGCTCGGTTTAGCCCTATTTTAACCCCCCCTAGCCCTTGAGGCATCCCTCTCTCCCCTCCTTTCATCACCACCCCACCCCAAATCCCCTCTCCCTTTTGGGGAACTGCAAATTTGGGGACCCAACAAGTGAGAAACCACTTCCCCAGCCTTTCCGCCCCGCGTTCCCAGCGACGCGGCAGCGGGGAGGCGAGACCCAAAGCTTGGCTGCCCCCAGCTCCCATCCCCTGGGGTGTCCCCAGTTGGGACGGTGCCGCGGGGGCACGGGACTCACCCCAGACGGCGACGCAGAGCACAGAGGCCGCGAGCCAGCGGAGAACACCCATCCTGGCTGCCCCGGTTCGCCCAGCGCCAGCTCTCGCCTTTAAACCGGAGCCGGCGGCGGCGAAACTCGGCAGAGCCAATGCAGAAGCTGGGGCCCTCCTCAGAGGGAGGGAAGGAACCGGCATCGCGCGGTGGCTGGCGGGGGGCCGGGCACCCTGGGGTGCTTGGCAGGAAGAACGTGTCGCGGCAGGGTGCTGCCGAGGGAGATGGAGCAACGCCGAGTGCTGGAGGGGGGGACGGGAGGTGCAGGATGAGCCCCCGAGAGCTGTGAGCGATGCGGTGGGAGGGGTGCTGGATCCATGGGGGACCCCCACCCTAGCGGGGCAATGGGGGTGCTTGGGGCAAGGTGGGGGGAGCCTCTCTGCGGGTGGGAAGCTCTTTGCAAGGCAGCCCTGAGGCCAGGGTGATGGGCAGGAGGCATTTCCCACAGCAGAGGGCCACGGCATTAATGAGCTGGGTCCTGAGACTGGGAGCACTGGGAAGCCTTTACTGGGAGGCTTGAAGGGAGGGAGGGAGAGCTGAGCTGGGGGGGATTTATGTGCCACCACCCCCTTTCCATCCTGCAGCCCGAGGGGATGTCCCATGACAGGCTGGGACCCTGTGCTGGTGACACCCCAGCCCCTGCCCCTGCCCTGCTGTGTGCCAGAGCACCCTGCCAGGGTGCAGGCAGCTGGGGGGGGTGCAGAGACCCCTCCTCTTTTTAAGGCGGAGGGCGAGTGCCCACCTGGGGCTGAAACCAGTCAGAACCACCTGGGGCTGCGATTTGGGAACGGTCCTGGGAGCACAGGTGGGGCTCATCGCTCTGTGGGTCACCACTTGTGTGCCCCGTCCCCTCCCAGGGATGGTGGCAGGGCTGGCTCTATCCCCAGTAGGGTCTGAATCCCCCCAAAATCCCAGAGAGCCCCCAAAGCCAGGACGAAAGGGGAGCTGCCATCCGCACCATCCCCAGGACCGGTCTGGGGGTGACAAGGCGAGCGTGGCGTTAGCCTGGGGGTCTGATCCCTGTCCCAGTGGGGGCTGGGGACCCCGCCAGCCCTTGTCTCCCCCACCGTGAGAACAGGAAACGCCAGGGCCAGACTCACCATTGCACAGGAAAGAGGTCAGCCTGCGAGGGCTAACCGCAGGGCGAGGAGGAAGAAGGAGGACGAAGGCTCTGGAGAAATGGGGAAGGACCCCCAGCCACCAGCGTACGATCCAGCCTGGCCGTGCGGGGAGACGGGGCAGCCGAGCTGGGATGCAGCTGGAGCCCGCAGCCCCCTGCCCTCCCTGTGCACCCTCACCCTGCCTCGGGAGCACGGCCTCGTGCCAGAAACTGCGGCGGGGGCTGCATAAAAATATGGCCAGCCCCGTGCTGTCACCGTCCCCTGCGGCTGGAGGGTGGCTGGGGACAGGAGGGGTTGTGCAGGATCGGGGCCCCGTGGCCCGAGGGGGGGAGGTTTTGCCTTGGAGGGGCGGCTGCATTGCACCTCGGATCAGCATAGGGGGTTCCCACAGCGAGGGACCCCCGTTGAGACCCCCGTGATCTGGTGGTTGGGGTGCCAAAAGCTTGAGGTGCTCTCTGCAGGGTGGGTGCCCCAGCACCCTGGACTGGGAGCCCAGGCAGGGTGCTGGGGGGCTCAGGCAGGGTCCTGGGGGGCTCACTCCCTCTTCCAGAGCTCACCCAAATTTGTGGGTCAGTGCGACCGATGCCAAATCTTGGGCTCGTCCCACCAGCAGCTTTATCTGGATAAGGAGTAAAGAAGGGGTCCAGTGGGCTACTGATGGCCACAGCAACTGCTCGAGCTGGCCAGGAGCTGCACCCCATCCTGGGGGGGTACACACGTGGGAGCCCCCCAGAACATGGTCCCAAGCCACCTGGCATCTGCCAGGCAAGGTGGGCTGCTCGCCCCCCTCTGCGGCTCTGCCCTGCCCCCAGTTCACCCCGTCCCAGCGAGACCCCGCGGTGGGAGGACAGGGAGCCCTCGCCTGTGCTCTGCCATCCGGGGGTCACCTCGCAGGGTCACAGCCCCCTGTTTGCCACGTGCTGTCCCTGTGCCGTCCCCTGCATGGGGATGCTGGCTCACGGTGGGGGTCAGGGGGAGTGATGCCGCGATACGGAGCCGGCTATCCCCACGCACACCCAGTAAATCCCAGCAGAACCGCGGCAGTGTCATCCCCCCGCTCCGTGCTGCTGGGAACTGGAGACCCCCCGATGCCAGCACGTCACCCCCCCACCATGCCACCCCCAAAGGTGGGCGGTGGGGCCTCGGCGAGCGATGCCGGAGGGTGAACCAGTGACCGGTACAATGAACCGTGGCTGGGAGCGCGGGGAGGAAGGGGGGGCTGAGGGGAGGGGAAGCTCTTGCTCAGGCTGAGAGAGCTGAGACAGGGGAAACGCAGGCACGGGCGCTCCCGCTCCCGCTCTCCCCGCCTCGACACCCCAGCGCCGGGCGGTTCGGGGTGCTGCGCTCACATCCCGGCCTGCGATCCCGCCGGGAATAGCGGCGGGTCCATGCAAGCCGGAGCAGGAGGGCTGGCGGTAAGAGGGATGCGTGGGGTACTGGGTTGGGGGGGGGTGTGCCTGCAATGGTGGGGGGGTCGTCAATCCTCTTGCTGGGTGCTGGGGGGATGCTGAGGGCTGCCCCCTACCATGCGTGGGGTGGCTCTGGGTCCAGAGTGGGACGGGGCGCTGAGGCGTGGGGACGGAGGGCCCCGTGCCCCCGGCGGGGGGCTGCCCCCAGGCCCTGCCCTCACTGCTCCCCCCGGGTGATGCCAGCCTCTGCAGTGAGCCTGGGGAGGGGGGGACAGGAGACCCCCGTCCTCCCCGTCCTGGGGGGCAGCGCGTCGGGGAGGGGGGCAGTCCCATGGGGAGTGCTGGGGGCAGCCGCCAGCTCCTGCTCGCCCTCCCAGCACTAATCGGTGGTGACACCGTGGCGGGGAGCCCGCGGAGACAAACGGTGCCTTCGCCCGCAGCGGACCCTCGTGCTGGGGAGGGGGCAGGTCACGGCTCCCCAGGGGACACCGAGACAGGGGACACCTGCTCCCCCCAGCCCCACCAGTGCCCGTCGTGTGCCAACCCAGCAAGCGCTTTCGGGAGGCTGCCGGGGGGCTGAGATCTGGCTGGGCCAGGGCTGGGGGCAGCTGGGGGGGCTCAGGTCCTGGCCGCAGAGGGTGCTCCCCCCACTCCCTGCAGCTCTGCCTGCTCCCCGCTCCTTGGTGTGTCCCAAGGAGGGACAGGAACTGGCCGCTTCCTGCCTCGCACAATTCCCTCCCCGCCCCGCTCCTCCCGGGACATTGTATTCGGAACCCTGGCCGGCTCCCTCCCTCCGCCCCTGCAGCCCCTCGGATCCGGGAATTGCTCTTCTTCCAGCGGAAATCCTGCTTTCCCAGCCAAAGATGGGGCGGGGGGGCGGGGGTCCGTCCCTCATGGGCATCTCCTCCCAGGGTGAGGGGACAGCCTTTGCCCTGGGCCTGGTCGCTGACAGGTGGGCTTGTGGGGGCAACTTATTTTTTGGGGGGGCCAGCAAGCCCCCCCTTTGAACCCTGTCCCTCTTGCAGGCGGGCAGGGGAAGGGGCACGTTGTCTCCTGGGACATTGCATCCCATCCCACCGCCTCTGCCGATGTCCCCACATCTTGCGGAGATCTGGAGCTGTATGCCGGTGGCGAGGGTCCCTCTGGCCGTGGCAGGACCCTCCCTGTCCCTCCTCGCATCCCCTGTCCTCGCAGAACCTGGCCGGAGCTGGGAGCTGTGGGGGACTCGCCAGGCACTGGGTGAACTGGGAGGACTGGAGCAGGAGCAGGGCTCTACCCCAGGGCTGCGGGTCTGTGGGGATCCAGGGATGGGGACGCGGCTCAGGGTCGCGTGTCCTAGTGAACCACCCGAAATGAGGCACCTTCCCCTCCTGCGCTGCAGCTGCTTCGTGCCTCAGTTTCCCACCCAGCTTGGTCCGGAGCCACGGGGTGACGGAGAAGCCCGGGCGGGCTCCCGGTTGGGCTGTGCAGCGATCTCGGTTCCTCTTCCCCGCGGCAGGGCGACGAGAGCCGCAGGGGTGCAGGGCCACACGCAAAGGATGGGGGGGTGCAGGGCGAGGGGGGTGGGACACAGCGTGGGAGGGAGGACACAGGGTACCCAAGGGGCTGCAGGCACTGCACTCCGCTCTGGTCCCTGCCCGCCACCCCCCTGCCCCCGGCTGCCACTGTCCCCAAGGCCTGGGATCCTGCCAGCCCCCGAGGTTCCCCTTGGTGGCTGCAGCACCATCCTCTTCCTCCTCTTCCTCCCCCATGCTGTGCTCCTGCTGCTTCCTCCTCCCGCGGCGTGGGTGCCAGCCGGGTTCCTCCGGCAGCTCCGCAGGGAGCCTTGGCACGCGTGGGTGCCGGGGACCCACCCTGGCTTGTCCCCCTGGCACTGCGCACGTCACCTTGCCATGGATCTCTCCATGTGGCTGCATCCCCCACCCTGGAGCCTGACCCCTCTATCGCCATTATTCCTCAGAGAGGAACAGAGGCAAGGGACGGGGGTGCCCCCGTGGGGTGCCTCGGCACTGGGGGTGATGCGCAGGGTGACATCGGTGTGCGCCGGGACATGGCGCTCCGGCTCGGAGCTGGGGATGGGGCTGAACTGCCCCATGTCCCTGGGGGGGGACCGGGGAGCAGATGGACGGGGACGCGGCTGTATGCCTGGCGAGGCGGGGGCAGCGGCGGGGGCGACGAGTTGGCCGGGTCTCAGCGCGGGGCGGGGAGCTGGCAGCTCAGCCAGGACCGGTGCCGGTGAAGCCGGTGCGGGAAGGGCTCGGTTGCCATCTGCTCCCAGGCACCAAGTGGCTCCTTTTTCGGGAGAGCCAGGGCCAGGCGCCAGGTCACGGCTGTTGAACGCGGGGCCGGCTGCGTCCCCTCCCCGAGGACGGCGCGAGGGGACAGTTTTTGTGCCACCCTGCCTGGCTGGGAGGTGACAGGGACCGGTTTGGGGGTTTTGTGGAAACCAAACTCGAGGACGCGTGGGTGCGACGCTCCGCACGGTGGCTGGGCACAGCGTGGGCAGCGGTTAAACCCTGCCGTGCTGCGATATTTTGGGTTTGTTCATGCCTGGAAGGTGCTCCTGGCCTGCCCCATCCCTGCCCACAGCTGTGGCAGCGCCGCCGCTGCGCTGGGCACCAGAAACTCGGTGAAACGGGAAGTTTCCGAGCGCCGTGTCAGTGATTCCCACCCAGAGGGGACGGGGTTTGCGAGAGCTGGGAATGTTTGTCAGCTGAAATAGTCACTTATTGTCAGCAAAAATTAAAAAAAAACCAACCCCAACCAGCCAAACCCTCTCAGATTTGGCAACGCTGCCCCGTCTGCAACGGCCGCGGCCTTGCTACACCGCCGGTGTCGAAAGTGAAGGTGGAACAGGGGGAGAGCCGGGCTCTTCCCACTCCCAGCTGAGAGAGAGGAAAGTGAATCGAAGGCTGTGATGGGGCAAACCTGCTCAAAACCCCTCATCCGCCCCAAAAACTCCGCTCCTCCCGCTCTGTGGAGCGTGGGGGACAGGACATGGCTGCCAGGCAAAGCACGGCTTCGCGGCACTGTCCCTCCGCTCTCGGGCTGGAGATGGGGCGAGCTCCACCGTATCCCTGCCGAACCCTCAACCGGAATGCTCTGCCCAGTCCAAACTGGGCAAACTGGTCTGGTTAGGTGGCCAGCGGCTTGGGGAAGTGACAGGGCAGGGGACAGAAATGTCTTCTTGCAACCCGCAGCGGGGAGAGGTCCGTGTTTCCTCCTCCTCCTCCTCCTTGACACCTTCGCTGCCGAGCGCGGCGCCGGCCGGAAGAACGCGGCCCTGACCGCAGCGAGGCGAGCGGGGCCCTTCCTCCTCTGAGACACCGGTTCCCCTGCCGTGGGGATGGGGACCAGGACGCTCGGGGACGCTGGGGATGCCCCCCAGCCCAGCTCCCTGCAGCCTCGGGGCAGTCGGGGGGCACTCGTCTCACCCGGGACGGAGGTGGTGGTCGGTTTGTCGAGGACGTGACGGAAGAAAATCCTGCTCAAGGATGTGGTTGCAGCCCCTGACAGGAGCGCTCCAGCCCATGCAGGGGTGTTTTAGCTCATGCAGGGGTGTTGCAGCTCATGCAGGGGTGTTGCAGCCCTTGGAGGGGTGTTTCTGCCCTTGGGGGAGTATTTCAGCCCGTAACAGGAGTGTTGCAGCTCATGCAGGGGTGTTTTAGCTCATGCAGGAGTATTTCAGCCCGTGGCAGAGGTGTTTTAGCCCCTGGAGGGGTATTTCAGCCCATGGCAGGAGTGTTGCAGCCCTTAGAAGAGTGTTGCAACCTGTGCAGGAGTGTTGCAACCCATGCAGGAATGTTGCAGCCCTTGGAGGGACATTGCAGCCTGTGCAGGAGTGTTTCAGCCTGCAGCTGAAGTGTTGCAGCCCATGCAGGGGTGTTTCATCCCGTGGCAGAGGTGTTTAAGCCCATGTAGGGGTGTTGCAGCCGGTGCAGGAGTATTTCATCCTGTGGAAGAGATGTTGCAGCCCATGCAGGGGTGTTGCAGCCCATGCAGGGGTGTTGCAGCCCATGACGGGTGTTCCAGCCCATGCAGGGGTGTTGCAGCCCATGCAGAGGTGTTTTGGCTGGTGGCAGAGGTGTTGCAGCCCTCGGAGGGATGTTGCAGCCCACGCAGTGGAGCTGCAGCCGGTGCCAGGCTCTCACCCTCCGCCTGACGCCCTCCCCGGTGCCCGCAGGTGCCGCTTCTCCTCCCCGAGGTGACATGGAGCAGCTGAAGTGACCCGAGGAGCCGTCGTGGTGAGAGGGGTTGCTGTGACGGGGAGCACCCATGGGTGCCGGGAGGGTGGGGGATACACACGCGGGGTCCCCCGGGCAGCGCAGCCCACCTCGCAGCCTGGTCCCTGCCGGTGGCAGTGCCCTGGTGTCCCCACGTCACCCCGCAGGCACCCAGCACTCACGCGTGTGCATGCACAGTCCCAGTTAGAGGCGCTGCGTGCACGTGCGTGTGCCCGGCCAGGGCGGCGCGGGGCTCACGGTCGCTCTGTCCCGCAGGCCGTGCCCAGGATGGGCTGTGTGCACTGCAAAGAGAAGGGGTCCGGCAAAGGGCAGGTGGGGGGCGAGGTGGGTCCCCCCCCACCCTCCGCCTCCCAGTACGACCCCGACTCCACGCAACCGGGCGCTGCCTTCACCCGCATCCCCGATTTCAACAATTTCCACGGAGCGGCGGTGCCCTCGCCTCCGTCCTTCACGGGGCCGGGGCTCTTTGCCACCAACACGCTGCAGATGCGGAGCGGGGGCCTCACAGGTCAGCGGGGGGCGGGGGGCTGGCTGCACCCCTACAACACCCCACCCCTGGGGTGACGCGGGGGCTCACCGCCGTCCCCTCCGCGTGCCGCAGGCGGGGGCGTGACGCTCTTCATCGCCCTGTACGACTACGAGGCCAGGACGGAGGATGACCTGACCTTCCAGAAAGGGGAGAAATTCCACATCATCAACAACACGTGAGCCCCCACCCAGGACCCCCTGCCACCCCCAGCCCACCCCATGCCACCCTGGGGAGGTGCCTCTGTGCCACCGATACCCCCGGGCTCCATTGCTGGATACCAAGAGAACGAGGGCCATGCGTGTCACGAGTTGGGCGGTCTCAGCAGCAACCCAGGCGTGGGGGAGCTGTGAGGTGCTGTGTGCAGGGCGGGAGGGTGCAGGGCGGCCGGGTCCGTCCGTCTATCCCTCCTCCTCACTCCCCGGTTCTTCTTTCCCCAGGGAGGGTGACTGGTGGGAGGCCAGGTCGCTGAGCTCGGGGGCCACCGGCTACATCCCCAGCAACTACGTGGCACCCGTGGACTCTATCCAGGCAGAAGAGTGAGTACGGGGGGGACAGGGATGGAGAGGGACCCCACCCCTCGAGCCCGGGTGTCTGGGCACCCCCGGTGAGCCCGGCCCCGTGGCAGGTGGTACTTCGGGAAGATAGGGCGCAAGGACGCGGAGCGGCAGCTCCTCTGCCATGGCAACTGCAGGGGCACCTTCCTCATCCGGGAGAGCGAGACGACGAAAGGTACGGGGCCAGGGATGGGGACACGGGGGGAGCTGCGCCCCACGTCCCGCCCTGACCTGTACCCCCCGCGTAGGCGCCTACTCCCTCTCCATCCGGGACTGGGACGAGGCCAAGGGAGACCACGTCAAGCACTATAAGATTCGGAAACTGGACAATGGGGGCTACTACATCACCACCCGCGCCCAGTTCGACACCGTCCAGCAGCTGGTGCAGCACTATATAGGTATGGTGGGATGGGGGGGGTGGTGGGGTGATGGGGAGGGGTGGGGAGAGCCTTTGGCTAGAGACAGCTGGCTGGGCTAACTGGGTTTAACTGGGGGAGGAGGGAGCTGTGGTGGTGGTGGCATTAGGGGGTCCCCACTCTTCCGTGGCGGGAAGCACCCGGCCTTTCCGGAGAAGGTGAACAGCCCTTTGGTCCGGGTGGGCACAGCCAGGGAGGGATTGGGGGTCCGACCCAGCCCAAGGGGCTGCGGGGGTGTCCCTGGGGGAGGCGGAGAGGGGTGCACCCCATTTATGTATGCGCACGTTGGGGGTGGCTGGACCACCCATGAGGCTGGCGGATGCCTGGGGTGGGGACAAAGGGCTGGCAGGGGGTCCGTGCCCAGGCTGACACCTGTGTGTCCCCCCCACTTCGTCCCCGGTGCCGCAGAGCGGGCGGCCGGGCTGTGCTGCCGCCTGGCCGTGCCGTGCCCCAAGGGAACCCCCAAACTGGCCGACCTCTCGGTCAAAACCAAAGACGTGTGGGAGATCCCCCGCGAATCCCTCCAGCTCCTCAAGAAACTGGGCAACGGGCAGTTCGGGGAAGTGTGGATGGGTAGGGCCCGGCGGGCGAGCCGGGGCGAGCGGTTGGTGGGGGATGATGGCAGGGGCACCCCCAGGCCTGGCACCCCCCTAGGGAAGGGCTCCTGCCTGCTGGGATAGGCTGAGCGACACCAGTTTGCCAGTGTGTGCTGCCGGGGGGGTCACCATGGGTACCCCAGGATGCCACACCACGTCCCTGTGTGGGCAAGCAGTGCCCCCGCCATTTCATATGGGACCACAAGCAGGAGACAAAACCAGGCCGGGGGATCCCTTCTTCATCATCTTCTTCCTCCGGCGCCCCGTGCTCTCTCCGCTCGGCGTGCATGCTGCATTCATTCCATCGCATCCTCCTCCTCCTTGCCCCCCCCCGCTGCCCCCCACCCCACAGAATATAACGACGGGTTGTGCCATCTGCTAACCCGCGCGTGCCCCACTATGAAGCCCCAGACCCTGGGATTAGCTAAGGACGCCTGGGAGATAGCGCGGGAATCCATCAGCCTCGACAAGAAACTCGGCATGGGATGTTTCGGAGACGTGTGGCTGGGTAAGGCTGGCCC
>JAAGAY010006240.1:0-14818 GCA_011801015.1 Ardeotis arabs
CACTCCTGATGAATATTTCAGATGCAAAGGAATAGCATGCATTAATTATTGCAAAGAGGTGTCTTTAGGAGAAAATGATTCTGAAATTCGGTTTAATTTCATTGTAATGCGCTGCAAACAGGAAGGGAGTATGTGTGTTTAATTGGCTCTCGGGGGTGAGGCCGGGAAGATGGCATGCCTTTGTCACAGGCCATTAGTGATACAGACTGCATAATGAGAGAGCACAATCAGCGCGCAGCTGCCGGCTCCTACGGGGAGAGAATGATATTAAATAGAAATCAGGATAAATTAAACTTAACCCTTTCGCTGGCTGAGCAGAGCTCAGAGCTAGGAATAAGGGGAGGGAGCAGAGATGGGCGGAAGGGGGTTCGGGCCGGGTCTGGGGTGCCTGGGCGATGTCCCCAGCCGCGGACCCCCGGCTGGGCTCGCTCCCCGGCGTCCCCCGCAGCTGCCTGGGGAGGATGGCAGGCTTTTAACTCTCTTCCCCATCCCATTCCCTCAATCTTTGCCTTTCTTCCCTTTCATTCCTCTCCTGACCGCTTCCTCCGTCTCTCGCGGATGTTGGGTCCATGGGGTTGGTTTTTTCATTCAGCCAGTGGTGCCATGAGCCCATCGCCCCTTGCTCGCCCTGCCTGCCCCCGCCGCAGGAGATGGCAAATGTCCCTGGGGTGGTAAAAAAAAACCCAAAACACTTCAGGGAACCAAGGAGGTTGTGTCCCATCATAACGCCTGGGATCTGGAGGATCCAAGGACACGAGGAATGCGCCCTCAGCTGCAGCACTGGGGAGGGCAAACTTGGAGACAGCGCGGAGAACTCCTCAGTTGTCATTGTTACCGGTGATCTGAAAAAACAGCAGGTCAGCAGGATAATGACTGCGAGGGGAGGTCCGGCGTGTCGCTCGTGCTGCGCCTCGCAGGGAGCCCGTCCCTGGAAGGGCTCTGCTCTGGGGTGGCTCCGCACGGAGACAAGAGCTTCTCTGGGCTGCTTCCCACAATGTGGGGCTCACCAAGGAATGGTTAGTTTGTCAGGCTTTTCTGGCTGCAGGTCATTTATTGCCCCAATACCTTCCTCAGGCCGGTTCTGGTTGCTCATCCTGCCTTTTTTATCAGAAAGTATGGGAACCAAAAAAAGAGCCAGCTCTTACATGGCAGCTCCTTTATTAAAATCCCCTTTTCTCCCATGAAAATGTCTTCACCAAGAAAACAACCTGATGTTAAGGATGGTCATGAGGATGCTCATTCCCTCCAGGACCGGAGGGAAAAGCAGCAGTGCAGACTGGCCAGCAACGCTCACAGCGCGCTCCTGCAGCTCCCTGCTTGGTTTCTGGGGAAATCTCGGGAAGCCCAGGCGCTTGGTGCAACAACTGCAAACCTGTGTTTTCTCCCCGCCAGGACGAGAGGCGCTCACCGTGCGTGTTCTGTGTGGGAAGCCTGTGCAGCGTCCCGCTGCAGATGTGCCCGTTTTGTGCCTCTGGTTAGAGAAGGGGGAAAAGAAAAAAAAAAAGCAGACGAAAAGGCGTGATGCTGCAGTGACTTTTTGATGAATTTGAGATCGTGGCTGTTTTGGGAAGCGTCTGAACTCGTGTGTTTTGTCGGTGATTTACTGTTGCTCCCATCCTCTTTATCCCCTCCGCTTTGCACCGTTGTCTGCTGATCTTCCAGTCTCTCTCATTTCCATCTGAGTGAATTTGATTATTTTTATTGTGTTACCGCTGTTGACAGAGCTGCTTAGATCAAAGTGCCCTCCAGCCATTTCCAGGGAGGCTGCTGGCTTCCCACCTGCTGTCGTACATCCAAGCGGCACCGAGCCCTCGGAGACAGAGACAAACCCAAAGGAAAAATGCCCACGGCCGGCCATCTCCTGTCGCTGCCGTACCTCCCCAGCTGTCCCGCGCCCTGTGAGGTGAGAGGCAATCTCCGAGCATGTTCGCCTGCTGCCGAGCAGCAAGGATGGAAGAAAGAAAGAAGGAAGGAAGAAATTTTTTACGCTGAGGGTGGTGGAATGCTGGAACAGGTTGCCCAGAGAGGCGGTGGATGCCCCATCCCTGGAAACATCCCAGGCTAGGTTGGCCGGGGCTCTGAGCAACCTGATCTGGTTGGAGATGTCCCTGCTCCTTGCAGGGGGGTTGGACTGGGTGGGCTTTGAAGGTCTCTTCCCACCCAAACCCTTCTGTGATTCCATGATTCTATGAGCAATCGCTAAGCAAACCCCGGGAGCTGCCCGTTTGCCCGCGTGTTTTTTGCCTGCACAGGGCCGGGTGCTGTCTCTGGAGGAATCTGGTGTGCACGGGGAGCGATACGATCAGAAAGCAGACGTCTCCCCGAGGGAAGGCCAGCTTCCATTCACGTTTGCCCATACATGCAGAAAATTAGAATCTGGTGTATTCAGGGAGATTTATTTTCAATTACAGGTTAAGGCTGAGACATGAAATAGCATGAGGTTTGAAAGGAGTGCATAAATCCCGCAGCAAATCCATGTATCTCAGCTCCATATAATAAGATTTTATTGATTGCTATATTGTATCTGTCAGAATAAAACTCCCTTAATGCATGCATCGGGATGGAGAAGATAGAAGGCTTGTTGGTCGTAGAATCAGATTCAGGGATCAATGCACTTTGATTAATATGTCGTTAAGAAAGTAAGAGTTATTTAACTTGTTTGGTGCGCATTTCAAAATGATGACTCATGTCTTTTAAGTTTCTTTCCTTAAGCTGCCTTTAAAAACCCAACCTTGTAGCTGGTTTTTGTGATGCTAAGTCCTGGCTTATCACTGGATTTTTTGCTGGATCCTTTTATGCAGGCCACAGCTCCCCAGACTCCCATTAACGATAATTCTTATGGCCCAAAAGACTTCCCACGTGCCATTGTGGAAAGCTTTAGAAGAAAAGAAGAATGAAAAAAACCCCAAAAAAACTCGGGCACCAAGAATGAGCTTTGGCTTAGCGGGGAGCATCCCGCTCAGCGGTGCGGTTCCCGGGTTACTCCAGAACACAGCTCTTGTGCCGCCATGAATCCCCAGTCAGGGGAAGAGGCCCAGTGACTCCCTCATACTGGTTTCAGGGACCTCCTGGTGTCCGTCTGTCCTCTTCAGACCGAGCGCTCCCATCCATGGCTGGCACTGGTGACAGATCCTTGCCCTCCCCAGCCCCAGCTCTTTGGAGATTTCCACCCCACTGATTCTGATGGCAAAGGCACAGCTGCCTGCAGTTTTCCAGCCCGGAGAAATCTGGGGTTTGTTGGGAACTCCCTGGGCAGGTCATCCTTGGCCAGACACAGCCCGTTCCCCGTCTCGGGCGGGAGAAGGAGCAGGCAACGCACGCCCCATCCCGCTGGCACAGGCTTTTTCCCTGGAGACAAGCAGGTGTTTCCCTGCCAGGGGAGCTGCTTACATTCTGCCACCTGAAACAGAAAATACTTCAGTCTGATCAAGGCAGCTTATAAATAGAAATGCATCCACTTAGCATCCTCATCCGCAGGTTTGCTGTTTGTTTGCGGTGCCTTTCCTCCTCACAAATCCAGTTAATGCAAATTCTCTTTTTAAGGAAACGATTGCTTAATTATGATGTGGTGTAGACGATGCGATGTGAGGTGTTCCTAGACGTAAAAACGTAACGATGGCATGGCGTCTGGTGTATCAGCCGCGTGCAGAGACTCCTTTATGATCTCTGCGTGTTCCTCACACGCACACGCTTCTAACACCGTGGAGAGAGACTTTACTTTTTCCTCGTCCTGCCTCAGTATTTATTCCTTACGGAGACAATATTGCCAGGTTTGCCCCATGGCTGGAGGTCTTAGGGTCACCAGGACACGGTGATGTGACATTCTGTGTTTCCCTGGCTGCGGGAGAGACAGATGTTTTCAGCGGTTTCAGAGAGCGACTTGGGATTTCTGTCGCTGTAAATGAGAGCAGCTTTTGGCGCAGGATGTGTTGGCTCTCTACAAAGCTCTGAGTGAGGGGATGGCACGGGGATGGCGAGCATCATCCTGGCTCCTCACCCTGCTGATGGAGGGTACAATGAACTCCAGGAGCCTTTTAAAAATCTGGCTGTGAGGGGAAGGTATCGCTGATTTATCAGCTGAGACAGGGGGTAGCCACGCTCCTCGTCCATCCAGCAGCAGGTCCCTGACTTCCCCAGCGCCCTGGCTGACGGCAGAGTGGGAGAGAGCCCAGCTCAGGGTTACTGGGATGAAGTCAGACCTGTCTTATCTGCAGCTTTCGCCTCCCAGGTGCCTGGGGATGCTGCCAGCGCTCCCAGCCCCGCTCCGGCTCAGCGTGGGGAGGAGCGCCTTATTAGCACAGCTCTTCACGAGATGCCCTTGAGTGATTTTTTATTTTTTTTTCCAGGTGTAAATGCCAGGGGAGGCTGTACCAGTGCTTCACATTCTTTCATCTCGGCAGGGTTTTGCCCTTTCTCCCAGCACGGCTCTGACAGCAGGCTCAGCGCTGCTGCCTGTGGAATACAAACAAACTTCCCCACTGCAGAGCGTGACAGGAATTCATTCCAGGCTGGATGGGGTTTTTTTTTCAGATTTTTTTTTTTCCCTCATGCTGGATGCTCCAGGGGTCTCTGGAGAAGTTTGGAGAGCGGGGAGTCCGTTGCTTAACCCCCTCTCTGCCAGGAGCAGGCAGCCCAGCTCTCGCTGATGGGCAGGACTGCAGAGCAGCTCAAAGCCGCGATGCGATTCCCATCCCCTGAGCGAGTCGGGGCAGAGGAACCCCCAGATCGAGCGCTCTGCAGCCCTCCCTCTCTTAGCGCCGGCCGCGAGGGCAGTTGCAGGGTCCGTTCCCCCCTCGCCGAGCGCACAGCGCCTGCCGTTAGCGCTGATGGGAGTCAGGCGCGCGCACCGAGAGGCGAGGATGCCCCTGAGCTACAAATCTACTTGGCAATTTTATTATGTAAATAAATGGTGCTTGCACATACACCTGCTGCTGCGGCTGCTCCTGGTGATGTTCGTGGCAAGAGACATAAACAAACAGCGATTCCGTCCTAATAGATTTATTTCCTTTCTCGTGAGCCATTAAATTACCTCCAGATTTCACGCAGGTAGAAATCTGTACAAGCGTCAGAAATCTCGCTGTGCCTCAGTGGACGGTGGCCCGTGGAGCGTGACAGCCGCCTATTCCTCTCAGAGAGAGTTTTGAGGGGGGAGGCGTGGGAGCAGCTGCCATCCTCCTCGTTACATCGCTGTCTTTGGGGGTCCTCATCTCCGTCCCGAGCTCCCAGCGCCGCCGGGCAGTTGTTTGCAGTGAAGGCGATGGCAAACCTCGCCGTGCTGGGCTGAGCTTGGTGGTGCCCAGCCCAGGTCCTCATCGTCTGAGCGGGCGGTGAAGGTCTCCCCTCTTCCATGGCGCTGAAGCAGAGCTTGCACTGAACCTTGAGGAGTTTTGGGGCTGGGGTTTGCTAGGAAACACATCACCCCGCTGCAGAGCGTCAGCGCCGGGGCTTGCTGGGCTCTCTGACACCGTGCACTGGTCGGCGGGAGCGGCAAGGAGAGCGGCTGGCTCCTCTGCCTCTTCGCAGCCGTGGGAGCGTATCTCCGGGCTGCAGCTCCTCTCCTCCACTGGAGGGTTTTGGCAGCGAGACCCATAGCAGATAGGTAGGGCTGCTGCCAGCGAGAGCGTCGCGGTGCAGTGCCGGGATAGCTGCTGGTTCCAGAAACGCGGTGCTGGCTCTTCTCCCAGTGGAGAGCTGGTGCTTGGGCAGGGCCAGGTCACTGGGAAGGGCTTTTGCGTCTCACCCAGGCAGCACCCAAGCAAACGGGAGCCCTGGAAGTTGCTGGGGAAGGGGAGATGGTTTCCTCATGAGTAACTGGTGGAGGTGTTCAAAGAACGTGTAGACGTGGCACTTCAGGACGTGGTTTAGTGGACATGGTGGTGTTGGGTTGACGGTTGGGCTTGATGATCTTGGAGATCTCTTCCAACCTTAAAGATTCTGTGATTCTATTCTATGATCATTAATATCCATGTGGTTTTTTTTAAATAAGTTTCAATGATTGCGACGCGCACCAAACCCTTGGTATACCACGAGAGCGGCATCTTGGAGCAGCCCCATGCCCCTGCAGAAGCTGCCCATTTATTTTTGGTCCTTCCCCGCCCAGGGAAGGCGTTTTGCTGGTCCAGGTGAGGACAGATGGACTTGCACGGCCCCGAAGAGCCGCTCCGCTGCCATGCCAGGCTCCGGAGGCAGCAGCAAGCCGCCCTTTGGGAGCTCGGCATCCATCGCAGATGGAAAATGTGAGCAAAAGCAGGAGTTTGAGCTTTCAACTTGATGCCTTGGATCAGGACTAACAGGAACTTTTCTGGGTCCCCTTGTAACTCAAGAGAGGATCAAAGAACCCGTGGAAAGGGCAGGATCAGGGCTGGCTCGGGGTGACTCTGATGCCGGGGGGGCTGCCGGAGGAGCCCAGGGTTTTCCTGCCGTGTCGGGGCCACGAGGGAAGCGCTGGGCTGGTGGGGAGGTGACGGGGAGAGGCGAGGAGCCTTCGGCAGCACTGGGACCTGTGTGAGCTGGGACGTGCGTTGCTGCACGCCTAGCCTCTGCGGAGGAGCCCAAACCCAGAATTTCAGAAGTGCTAATTACTGCTAATTAGCGACAATTTGTGCTCGTAACCTCTGTTCTTAGCCAAGATGGCTGACAGCAGTGACAAACATGATTCATTTCCACGCAATAAATCAAGCTGGAGTTGCTTCTGTTGCTTAGCCTGTCGTTTAGCATTTCATTAAATAGATGTGCACGCATACATCATCGTCGCCGCGGCCGCGTCAGTCCCCTGCGCGAGCCAGCCTGCCTCCGATCAATCCCAGCGTGCCGCGGAGAGGCTCCAGCTTCACCGTGTGAAGGCGTCGGTAACTCATCAGCCGGCCGCACGCCCAGTGTTCAACTGGGGAGTTACTGGCAGGCCTGGGCACCCCGGGGCTCAGCTGGGGCTATGGGAGCAGCTCCGGTTTGCCCGTGCAGCCCCACAGGTTTGGTGCCCTCCCTCTCCCGGCACTCCGTAAATAAATTCCCCGTGTCCATCCTAGCGCGCTGTATCAATCTTGTTTAATAGACTGGAAAGCTTATTGCGTGGCGGCAGGTCGCAAGGAGCGGCGAGGTGACGGATGGCACCTTCCCAGAGCTGGGCGGCGTTGATGTATAATGAAATATTTATGATTTATTCCAGCTAATAAACTGGAGTGAAGTGGGTGATGTATGGGAGCAGATGGGGGATCTATTGATGTGGTTTTCCTTGCGTGGGGGGGCAAGGGAACGGGCTGTGTCCTTAACGGAGCCGTAGCCCATCGAGGTGGGCGCCCAGCCGCGGAGAGGACGGCTTATCTAATTCCTCTAGACGGCCTTCAGCGCTCGCCTTTGCGGCGTCTGCCCGCCCCGCGTCTCCTCCCGCGGCTTCTCTCGAGCGCGGGACCTCCGGCAACGGGAAGAAACCGTTCCTTTGGGCGCCGGGCTTAGGGCTGGGAGCTTGTGCCCGGAGCGATGGGAAAACCATTCCTGTCCCTGGGATGTGGGCCGTGCCACACTCTGCAGCTTCCCGCTGTGTCTGCGTTACCTACAAAGGAAAAAAATAACTTCCATGGATTTAGGAGACCAGTGTGACGCTGAGCCACCCTGGAAAGAGCAGGGAAACTTGCAGCGTGTGAAAATAAGCGCTCATCCGTGTGAGGCATGATGGGCTCGTTGCTGCAGGATGCTCCCGAAGCTGGAAGCTTGGAATTCGGAACGGGGAGGGAGCGGTTCTGTGCTCTGCTGCTGGGCTGGGGGTTGTTTTTCCACTGGGCGCAGCTGGAGGGGCCGGTGTAGGGCTGGGGGCACGGCCGCCTGGCCCTTCTGGGGAGCTTTGGACGCAAAGGAATGGGTATGGGAATAACGGGGATGGTGAAAAGCTCACCAGAAGCCAGGAAAGGCTGTGTGACAATTTGCCGGTCAGCGTGGTGCCGCATTGCTCTCGTGTCATCTCGGTGTGCCGGTTTCTCAGCTGAAGCTCGCACGGCGCCGCGCAGCCGACACTGTCATCACTGCGACACACGTTGCCCAACAATCTTTCACCTCGCCGTCCTCCTGATGTCTAGGCGACGCCTGTCCCCGGTGAGTGGGGACGTTGAGTTTGGAAGTATGGTTTCCATCACAGCTTGGTTGCTTTTTAGGGTTTGTTTGGGCAAGGCGTGCGTCTGCAGTCCGGCGGCCAGTGCCAGGTAACTGTCTACGGACAACCCTTCCCTCTGAATCGATTTTATGAAAAAGCCTTGTTTTTTTAAGAAAAGGTGACCTGGAAAAGATCTTTTATGCCTCTCGCTCAGCGCCTGATGGGTCATGGCATGGTTCATGCCAGCCAATGGTCTCCAATTTATATATATATGTATATTTTTGTGTGTGTGTGTGTATATATATATATGTTTGTATTTATATATGTATTAAAAAAAAGCCAGGCCAGGTTGGATGGGGCTTTGAGCAACCTGATCTGGTGGAAGATATCCCTGCCCATGGCAGGGGGTTTGGAGGGGATCTTCAAGGTCCCTTCCAACCCAAACCATTCCATGATTGTATGATTTTATATCAATCTATAGAATTATCTGAGACTCTGGCGAAGCGCAGCCCAGCCCAGCCCGGCCGGCGCAGGAGCCTGCTCAGTGTGCAGCTCAGCAGAGCCTTCGACATTCGGCGGAGCAGATGCCCACTGAGCATCTTGAAACGCATCCAAAGGCAGCGGTGGCGGCTGCTGTCAGGGAAACAATAATCCCGTGGCCTCGCCAGCATCAGCTGTGCCGCGGCACCGGAGCTGAGCCGCGTGCGACTGGGGCTTCTGCTGCTGGCTGCTTTGTCTGGTGAAAGGAGCCCGCTCGGAGGTGGCCCGGGCGAGCGGAGGTGGAGGGGCAGTGTCGGAGACCCTAATCTTCTCGTCGGCCAACAATCCCCTTCCCCGCGCAGCAGCAAGGAAGGAAATGCCGTTTCTGGCTCGGTGCCGCGGGAAGCAGCTGAGCGCGGGCGCGTCCTGACCCTGCTGTCGTGCGCTGCCGGGGCGATTCCTGCGCTGGCCCCACTGAGACGGGCGCAACCCTTGCCGCGGGCCCTCAGCGCGGTGCCAGGTTTGGCGATGGCACTATGTTGAACAGAGAGGGAAGAGTCATTAAGCAAACGACAGCATCCTTCTAACGAGTCCCGCTGGCCCAGGAAATCCCCGCCGGCCTGGGGAGCGGTGAGCGCTGGACGCGCCGGCACGCGCGGCGCCTTGACGTGCTCGGCTGGTGGCAGATGACGCGGGGCAGAGGGTAACGCGGCTGTCCTCGGCGGACGGCGGTCCCCCGGAGCGAGCGCCTGTCCGTCAGCGCGGGAAGTGACAGCGAGACCCTGGTGCTCGGCTGGTGGGAGAGAGGAGACGGAAGGAAAGAGACGGGGTGGGAAATGGCAGGGCTGGTCCCAGGAGCCCGTGATAATCACAGTCATAATGCTAACGGCCCGCCGTGCCGCGCGCTGGGGGATCCACGTGGAGCAGCCACGGCGTGTGTGGGGAGCGTGGGGAGGGAGGTGAGCGGCGAGGAGGGGGGTCTCCACTCCCTCTCCGGGCCCAGTCTGGAATGACTCTTCCTCCTCTCCCTGGCTGCGTGGGGAACATCTGGGAGGGCGACAGCTTGGGGAGCGCGTCGCCTTCAAAAAGCACCTCACACAGTTGGCAGCGGCATTCTTCTGAGTGCGGGGCACATCTCCACGGGTGGGTGTGAGCAAACCCTGCCCATGCTCCTGCCAGAGCTGGGGAGGCAGAGCATGGCCACGCAGGGTGGTGGCCACACAGGGATGCTGACAGTGGCCACACAGGGATGCTGGTGGTGGCCATGCAGGGATGCTGGTGGTGGCCATGCAGGGATGCTGGTGCGGGCTAGCCATCAGCCAGCCTGGCTCCAGCTGCCACCCAGCTGAGCCAGCCAGGCACAGTTCCCAGCCTAACGAGCCTGCTCTAGTGCCCAGCCTAACGAGCCTGCTCCAGAGCCAAGCTCCAGTGCCTCACTCAGCACAGCTTGCAGGGCCAGGATGGGCGCTCTGGATGGCTCCGGGAGCTCAGGTGTTTTGTTACCACACAGCTGTACCCTCAAATCCTGCTGCTGCAGGCGAAGCCCAGAGAATTCCCTCATTGGAAATGGGAGATCCCGGGCTCCACGCGCAGTGGGACAGGAGTGGGGCAGAGACTGTGGCACATCCCGAAGGCGGGAGAAGAGAGGGAGAAGCAAGGGACTGGCGTCTGAGGGAGCCTGCTTTGCTTTTCAGGAGACACGGCGGCGTACAAGGACGGCGTTTACTGGATCAAGGGCCGCACCTCAGTGGACATCATCAAAAACGGGGGCTTCAAAATCAGCGCTCTGGAGGTGGAGCGTCACCTGCTCGCCCACCCGCACATCACAGGTACGCTGCTCTTCCCCGGTCCCCACGCCGGGATGGGACGGGACAGGGCGGCGTGTGAGAGCCTGGCTGGAGAGACTTACCTGCACGCCACTGCTGCTGGCGGTGCCCGGCCCCTCTCCCGCCCCACACCCGACCCCCAAAAATCGCTGGAGTTTCTCAGGCTGGGTCCTCCGCTCTCTCCGCAGACGTGGCCGTGATCGGGCCTCCGGACATGGTGTGGGGCCAGCGGGTCAGCGCTGTCGTGCAGCTGCGCAAGGGCCGGATGCTCTCCGTGAAGGACCTGAAAGAATGGGCCAGGTAAGAGGCCGCGGGGCAGCGCGCAGCGAGCGGGACGGCGCGGGGGACGGCGTGCACACCCTCCCTGGGGAGGTGTCGGGGCGGGGTGAAGGGAGGGCTGGCCAGAAAGACTCTGGGGATGGAGAAAAGACCACAGCTCCAAGCAGGAGGTCACCCAGCACGCAAGAGAATGGAAATAAATGGGCTTCTCGCCCCAAAAGTGCCTTTGATAAACGACCTGCACGGTGGCTCTTGCTGCGTCACCCCGCCGCGGCCACCTGCCATCCTGCGAGGTTTCGGCACGGAAACCTGCGCCTCCTTCGAGTCGTTCGGTGCCGAGGGTTCGAGTACCGGCTGTGGGAGCATAAGCAGCGGGTGGCCAGGAAGCAGAATCACCAGGTTTATCACTAATATTCCTTTAGCAAAATATTTAATAGCAGATTCTTTCTGTTCCTGGCAGCTCCCTCTGTCAGGCTGCGGGTATTTTTGGCGAGGCCGGCGCTGTTTTGCCAGCCGCAGGAGCCCCTGTTTCATCAGGGGCTGCGCAGCAGCCAATTAAAGATTTCCCCTGGATTTGCGAAAATCACAGCGGGGGAACTGCGATTTAGCGAACGCAAGGACGATGCTGGCTGGCCGCTGCTGCTCCGATCAAACCCTCACGCCGTGGGGGGAGAGAAGCGAACAAAGGAACCAAGCACGCACCCGGTCGCGGCTCCCGCTGCCCCCGCCTCTCCCTCTCGCCCTGTCGCTCCCCTTTATTTTTACGTCACTTATGTTCGCGTGGCCCTTTTTCCCGCGCTCCCTGGCAGGGGACGCGTGTCCCTCTTCCAGAGTGATTCCTTTTGCGGCTTTTGCCCCCGATCGTGCTTCCCAGCGATGATGCGCGCCATCCCGGGTTGGAGGCATCCCTGTGGCAGGGGTGCCGGTGGGAGAAGGGCCGGGGCGATGGTTGAAGGGCTCAGCGGACGTGGCACCTCGCGTTGGAGCGCGCTGGGTACAGCCCCAGGCTGGTGACACATGGGCAGCAGAAGGCAGGAGAGCCCCCCGCCGCCTCCGCTCCCTGCAAAGGGCGCAGGGACGATGCTCAGTGCTTGGCCTCCATCCCGCAGCGGGAAGACCCGGGACACGGGTCCAGCGGGAGCGGCGCCAGGACGTGTAGGGGTCCGGCATCCGTCACACCACTGCACTCTTTTCCCCTCCCGCCTCTAACGAGGGGGATCCATGGGTCCACATCGGGGGCTCTGCCTCCATCTCGCTTGCTGAGAGCTCTTCCCAAGGGATGGGTGGGCAACAGGCTGCAGGACGGAGGGTCCCGGAGCAAATCCTGCCCCGGTCCAGCAGCGTTTGCAAGGGCTCGGGATGGGCTGGGAGCACTGGTCTCAGCCCTGACAGCCTCCACTCTGCCTTGCAGGGAGACCATGGCACCCTACACCATCCCCACCGAGCTGATCGTGGTGGAGGAGATCCCACGCAATCAGATGGGAAAAGTCAACAAGAAGGAGCTTCTGCAGCGCTTTTACCCAGCCTAGGGCATGGCACCGGGGCCAGGACCGGGAGCCTGGGGTGCTTGGTCCTCTGCTGCACCCGATCTCGCTCTGCCGTGGCGCTGACGAGATAGCGGTGATGGTCTGGGCTCGCCGCAGTCTGGTCCGTGAATGAAGTCAGATAAAAGCAGGATTCATCCCGCCCGGTCGTCTGTTTGGCCGAACTGAGGTGGAGCTGCATCCGTTCCCGTTCCCGCTCTGCCTCAAGCCACGTGCGACTCGCCACCGGATGGAATTGCTCTTTAGATTAAACTCCTCTCTCCAGCCGGCTGCCGTGGTGCCTGGCAATTTTACCTCCTTTCCCGGGGGCTCGGTGCCTTTCCCCGTAGTTTGATGACACCCAACCCGTAAAGATGAGGCAGGGAAGGGGCAGGGGTGGCTGCCGGGGGCCGGCAGTGACCTCGGGGCGATGGGAGAGCTGTGAAGTGTCGCAATCACGCACAGGGAGACAGGGAGGAAGAGCACGGCCAGGCAGGCGCTGGAGTTTCGGCCACGGCGAGGGGTGCAAGCCATGGGGGGGCAGACAGCCAGCGTGGGGTAGGGGGAGAGCCGGGGAGCAGATGCCGCGTGAATTGAACCGCACGTACGCTCCTGGTGAGCGCTGACACCAGTGCCCAGGGCTGAAGGGTGTGGATTTCCTGGAGGACAGGTGGTATCCAGGAAATTTTTGTCCCTGTTTAACTTCAGGCGCGAGCTGCTGCGATGGATGGTGGGGATCGATAATGCCAGTGCGGAACGGCGGCTGTGCCCCCCGACCAGTGGGTCCAGCCCCAGTGTGGGGACAGTGCACTGGGGAAGCAGCACGGCAGAGGGACACTGGTCTGGTCCCATCCGGTGCTGAGGGGGGACGGGGAGCCCCAGATTTCCCTGCCAGCCGATGGGACCCTGGGAGCACCGGGAAGGGCAGGAGGAACAGGGAGCACAAATGATTATGCCAAGTGCCTTCGTTAGAGCCCCGAACACCTGGGAGGACAATTAGTGATCACGGTGAGGACGTGGAGGGGACAGCGGGCAGACACATGGTGCTGGGCAGGGATGGCATGGGGACAAGAGAGGGGACAGGAAAGGGGGTGTGGATGGGGACAGGGTGCAGCCCCTCCACCCCACCTGCACGGACGGGCCCAGCCGCGCGCCCACTGTCTGTCCGCATCGCCTAGGGCCTGGCTGGCACTTCCATTTCGGTACCTCAGGCTCAGATGGGGCTGGGACAGGGACACCAGGGACACACAGAGCCCATGCAGCCACCTCTCACCACCCCACGCCGGCACACGGACAGGACGCGCTGGCACACGGACAGGATGCGCCGGCACAAGGAGCCAAGCACCAGTGGCTCTGGAGGGCCTGAGCAGATCCTTTGTTAAAACATCAACCATGCAGTAAATTTTTTAACTTACCAAATAGATCAATATCAAATTATCATGTCTCACATTCATAACTCTTAAGCAAGCAACAATGGAGAGAGACAAGGTCACTGGAGAATAAATAGCAGCAAAAGCTCTTAATGATCTGTCATTCTCGACAACCCCGGGCACCCCGCACCAGCCCGGTGACAAGATCATTAATAAAACTCTGCGGGAACGCTATCGATCGCTTTGATGGATGATCCCAGGTAGCACACACTGTAAAACACCTGGCTGTCACACACCCGGCTGAGTGCCCTGGCTCACGCCGCTGCGGCTCTGCCGGGGTTTCTCCTCAGCAGTGGGTTTTGTGGGGAGGGTGGTCGGCGTCCGCAGCCCCCAGTTTGGGGCTGCCATCCGTTCTGGACCCCCGTGGCCCCCACCTCCACCCCCCCCGCCGCTATTCATACCCATAGATGGGACCTGGTAATTAAAAGCCTCATTAAAGCGCCGGGTTACGGTACCCCAAAGCCCAGGCCAGGAGCTGAGCTGGCCAGAGGTCGGCGTTGGTGACCCAGTGCCACCAGCTGGACCTGGAGACCTGCTCCATCCCCTCGCCGCCAGCTGCAGCCGCGGGACGCCGACACAGCCCAGCTGGAGCTGATGGGGGTCCCCGAGGCCATGTGTTCCCCATCCATCGTGGGTTGTGGGGGGCTGCACATGTCCCCCCGCAACTGCAGGCGCTTCGCTTGCGAGCCACGTCTGCGGCGAGGTCTGATCGCGTGTACACAACCGTTCCATTACCCCGGCATGGCTACAGGCTATTAAGCCATCAATCTCCTTCGTTAAGTCCTGCCACGCAATAAAACCATTAAAACAACCACCACCACCCAAAGTAGCATCTTTAACACGTCGGCTGTAACGCTGACCGACGCTGGCTGTCCCCTGTCCCACTGCAGTGTCCCCCTGCCCGCAGCCCACCCTGGGGCACCCGGGGACCTGCTGGCCCCAAGCAAGGTGTCCCCAGGGGGCTGGGGGGCTCTGTGTCCCCCCCCAGCTGCTCCCAGCAGCTCATCCCTGCCCCAGGCTCAGCACACCAGGACCCACTCTGGCACTTTATAGCTGCCATTATCTTTTATTGCTATATAAAAGCCGAAGCTCCGGCAGCTTTATGGCCGCTGTGCCAGCAGCTGGCACCTCGCTGCTCAGCTCTGCGCTCCTGGCTGCTCGCTCTCCCCATCGCTGGGCATGGTGGGGATGGGCACT
>JAAGAY010006241.1:0-22899 GCA_011801015.1 Ardeotis arabs
AAAAAAAAAAAAAAAAAAAAAAAAGAATCTAAAAGAATCTCTTTGTCTACTCAGTCCCAGGGTCAGTCTCCCCTCCAACAGCATCTTAAGCAAGCATGATTTAGTTCTTCATTCATCAACTCTGAACAACTAAATTTTTTTCCTGGAATTTAAACTAAACTAATGACTACCACCAACAACAAAACAACCCCCCCACACACTCCAGTTACTTGGTATTAATTTTAAGGACAGCCATAAAGCCACAAAGAAAGAGACAGAACACTCAATGGCTTTTAAACAAACGCTACCACATTTTAAACACGTGCATGTTTGCAAAAGCTCTAAGCCTCTATTGCTCAAACCACTTGTGGTTTCTCAGCACTTCTTTTTCTGAATGATTGTGTCTTTATAAAATAAACATGTTTGAGACTAAATTACTTGTGTGTCTGTTGGGAATAATTATAAAATTAGCTCGTTCTAATTTACACTTGCGGGTTTTAAAAACATAACCAAATACCATAGTGAGTCTCCTGGTGAAACCAAAGCCTGGCATGTCAAACATGGTTTAGATCATGCACACGGACTTTGATTTTCTCAGTGCAGCAGTCTGATCTCTACAGCAGGCTTAGTTCTTTGGGTTTGTCTCCTAATTCTTCAAATAAGTATTCCCATTTGTAGGTCTCCAGAGACATTCCTATTCATTCAACATGCCCATAGTTTGTGTAATATATTATACAAGTAATTCCATTCTAGACAGAAAGCTGTGATTATCAAAATGTGGTATCTTCATGCATAGCTTCCGTAGTTCGCAATACGTTGTACAGCGATAACATATACAGGAGTTTTGGCCACTGAATATCTGTGTCCCAAACGTGACTGAGGGATGTGCTATGGTTCCAACTACATTACCTAGGAATGTATTTAAGGTCTAGCCAGCAGTATTCTGGAGAGCAAAACATGACTTATTTTAACTATGTCCTTCAGTCCCACTGGTTTCTGAGATCTAAATTATGCTTCTCCAGGAAGAAAAATTATCATGTTATCCCAATGCTTCTATTGTACTACCCTGCTGCAGCACATTACATTTTTGTGCATTAGGTAGTCATGACTGCAGATAGCAATTTCCATGGAACTGCAGTGATTACTTTATTTCCAAAGTATTTTCCGCTATTCTAGTAGACAACACTGGTTGACACAGTATTTTAATATTAATATGCCAGGATTCAGTTAAAATAGTCTCAGTCAGCAATAGCTGACTTGGGCAGATCAAAATCTTACTCAGCTTTCTCCTCTTCTGCTCTGGACTTGCCACCCGACACCTTTTCGGCAGTAGACTTGCAGCTATATGGACGCACAAGATGTGGATTTGTAGTGAAAATTATTAATTGTTTCACAAGATGTCAAAGGCTTGTTTCCACTCCCAACTTCTCTTAGGCATCCTACAACTTGTCTTTTATCCAAGGCTGTGGAGACACAAATTGCACTTTCTGTACCAAGATAAGGTGGTTTTAGTTTCCCTGTTTACATCCTGCTTTTGATCCCTCAAGGCTGTAAAGGTTACATTACCCTGTCCTTGCCACCATAACTTGTTTTACCTTATTTTCATCTTTTCATAAATACCTGAGCAAGTTTGGGAATTTTTTCAAATCACATGACAGCTAATACTTTGGCCAGCAACTTCTCCATGCATAATCTGTGGTATCAGGCTTTTGTGCCACAATTGTCAAGAACTGTTAATTCTCTTTCCTCTACTTCAGGTTTTTATTAGTTTTTTTTGTACCACTTCTCCTGCTTCTTCTCCTCCTGCAATGTAAATAAATATGTCACAATAGAATCTCATTCCCAACCTATCCTAAACTTCAGTCCTGACAGGTCTAGTAATAAAACATACCATCAACCCCTTTGCACCCTTTTCCTCTCCTACTTAAAAAACCAAGCACTTTAAGTACGAAATTCTCTCACACTTAGGTTGGTCCATTCCAGTCTGACTTCCCAAATCCTGCACCTCACCTACCAGCAGGAGGTTACATCACCCAGTTGCCTACAAGCTTCTTGTACCTCCTCACTGACTCCTGTTGCCTCCTCCTCACTAGATCAAATTAAGCATTACTCTCTTCATATGAGTACCGGTGATGAGAGAGAATCTGTGGATGGATAGGAAGAGAAAACGCCAGAGTCAGAGTCAATCTTCCTGGACCATGTCTTGTGTGCATATATACATACATATGCACGCACATATACAAGTGTCTGCAGAAGAGAAGGCTCTGGGGAAACCTTATAACAGCCCTCCAGTACCTAAAGGAGGCCTGCAGAAAAGACGGGGAGAAACTCTTCAGCAGGGCTTGTTGTGATAGGATGAGGGGTAATGGTTTTAAAATAGAGGGAGGTAGATTCAGGTTGGATATAAGGAAGACATTTTTTACAATGAACGTGGTGAGACACTGGCACAGGTTGCCCAGAGAGCTGGTGGATGCCCCATGGAATGGAAACATTCAAGGCCAGCTTGGACGGGGCTCTGAGCAACCTGATCTGGCTGGAGATGTCCCTGTTGCTTGCAGGGGGGTTGGACTAGATGGCCTTTGAAGGTCCCTTCCAACCCAAACTATTCTGTGATTCTATGGTTTTACATATATGCATGTGCATATATATACATATGTATATATGCATGTGTATGCATATATGTATGCGTATGCATAACAAGGACAAGTATAGAGATTCTCAAACTGGCAATGCAGGAAGTATCTTGGAAACCAGGAGATGTATATACGTATATATATGCACATCTATATGCAGGTATATACACGTATACACATATGCATATATGTATAAATCTGATTATATGTGTATTCTATATATCTATATAGAATATTCTATGTATATAGTTTATAGAAAACATCACACACACATTTGCATTTAAGTGACTGTGCAAATTGCAAAGCAGCACAGCCTACATTGCCACCTTTTAACATCCTCCACTGCGTATTTTTCCAGTGCATTCTCGGGAGCTGATTCATTCTCTAACCCAATATAAAAGTCAGTAGTAAACATCGTATTTAAAAGCCTGAACAACACATGGGGTATTTTGCCAATGTGGTTTTTCAAGTGCACTTGAGTTTACCTTCTGGCTATTCTAAAGAATGAGTAACCTGTTCCACTCCATTCAGCAATATCCACTCCTCCCCCAACCTCCCTCGTCTGTGCTAATCGCCTTATAGACACAAAAAAAAAAAATCAGCCACAATGTGGGAAAGAGGTGTATTTTAACCAAATACATTCCCTAGCATTTTTATTTTATAGTAGTCACCTTTCTAAGCTGGAAATTGCTTACCAGTAATCTGAAATGGACTATTTTGTTAGAATATGAAGCAGGAAAGATAACAAGATGTTCCCTTGTGTAATTTTCTACATAAATCAGCCTTGCTCTGTTCATATTTGTTCTACATTATAACACGTAACTAAGTTACGCATTGATAAACTGAGAGGCATGAGAACAGTTACTGAAGGATGGGTCCCAGTCCCAAAGCATCGTCCACTTCGCCGACTCAGTGACTCCACTGCCAGCTCTATACAGTACTAGAAACATAAATGCCACTCACTACTTCTCCTCCTTCAATGGAGGGATCACAATAAATCTTTCCAACCGCAGTTACTGTCTGTTTCAGACGTCTGGCTTTGTATTTTGATAATTAGACTACAATCAATTAGTGGAAATATCCAAAACACACAAGTCAAGAAAACGTTCAGCTTCCTGGAAAGTTAACCTCTCCCAGCAAACCAAACAGTCCCACAGTATTAAAGATCTGTTCATATTTAAGGAAAACAGCCACCCTATTTTCCTTGCTTCTTTTGTGATATAACACTTATTCCTGCATTTTGTTTCCAAAAACATCACAAAGCAGGTCATGCTCCTTTGAGACAAATATTATTACTGGGGACAGCATTTGCTTTCTGACACAGCTCTCTATTCAGGGAGAGGACCGAGCAGAACAAGCACGCGGTTTGCCGTAAAACACACAAATATGAAGAGGGCTGCTGCCCCAAGGGTTCTTGATTTTAGAAAAGGGTAAAGGAAGAAAGAATTAAGACGCAGACGGCAAGAATTGTTGGTTTTGGACTTGAACTACATTGTGATGAAAAAAAAATTACATCATTTGTCAAATCTGGGAGGGAAGACCAAGGATAGTTTCTAGCCTTCCTCCTCCCTCAGCCTCCTCTCCCAAGGAGCTGAGTGTTCCCAAGTCTGTGACATGAACTATGACCACTCCCAGGAGAACTCACAGATGAACTGGCAGCCTGCTGGCATCCTCAGTTTCCAAAGTATTCATCCTACCCTTACACACAATTTACAGACTTAAACTTTCAGTGTGTAACACAGAAACACATAACGTTGAAAATAAGTCTACGTTATACTTACGGGCAGTCTTTTTGGAGCAGACTGTGGGTAGGAGACATGGAACAGTAAACGTATTTTTCTTCATTAAGCCTGCAGGCATTGCAAGAGTGTTTAAGCTATAGAAGTAGTCACTATACAGGGAAGCATCAGAGTTCACAAACTATTTCTTTTTTTTTTCAGTGATACCATTAACTGATCCTGCCTGTTCCTCAGGCTCAAGTTCCTCCCACAGCTACACACAAGCACCAATTCAACACAGCCAGAAACCGAATCTGCCACTGATTACGTTTGGGAATTTCTGTTATTAAGTGTGATTCTTCAACCCGGCTGGGTACTGATAAACTTAAGCATGAACTCCAAGCTCTTCCACTCCCACAAGGTAACAAAGAGCAAGCAAAGTGCTGCTGCTCTGCCGGTGCACCCACAGGAAGCTACACAGCCCAGAGGCTTCAGAGGTACTGATTTTTTCGAAAGAGAGAAAGAAGTGCAGCGAGTCAGATCTAGCCTGCTGCATATATCACTGAGCAAAGCTTAATGGATGCACAAGAAGCATGGAGCAATCTCTAAGGACTAATAACTTCTGCTCAATGTCCAGAAAATGCAAGAGCATGCTGTTTCACCAGAGGAGCATGCTATACACAGGCAACTGAGCCTTACAAAGATAGGAAGGAAATTATTTGCCTCTAACCAATAAATTAACACAGTAGATACAGTACTGTTAAATATTTAAGGCTATTACTTTAAATACATTCTCCAGTGCAGGGAAGAAGAGGGAAGGGGAGGAAAAAGAAAGAAGAAGAAAAAAAAAACAAAAACAGATACTCAATTAAGTCCTAACCCAGTAAATTCTCATTTCCTTCAACATGAGTTTTGCCACAATGAGATTAAGTTCAGGTCATACTTATTTATCTGTAAATTATTATTAATACATTTTCATGTATGTTAGCGTACTAATTTTTCCCCCTGCATCTTTAGCAATCTAACACTGGAACACATTCCTTCACTAAGAGTCCACAAGTCCTCCAAGAGATGTACCACTTGACCAGGAAAATTTCTTTCTCCTTTCACAACTCATTGTGAATTCATCCAACAGCAATTTAATCTTTGAGATTATATGTGCTGAGTAAATAAATTTTAAAAAAATCACAAAATATGAGCATTTGAAATGATGGGCAACAGCTTCACAAGTCACAAAGAGGGGAAGGACTTGAGCACCAAGATACATTAAGAGGATTTCACTGAACTCAAGGGAATTTTTTGTATTTCTCAGTGGATAAGAGATCAAAGCTACAGCCTAAATTAAGAAACCAGCCAAAGAATTTGAGAGAACATTTTTACACCAAAAAAAATTTTAATTGCATGTTTTGCTAAGCAAGAAGTCAGTGTAACAAGGGACCTGTAAAGGTCATCTAGTCCAATCCCCCCCTGCAAGGAGCAGGGACATCTCCAACTCGATCAGGTTGCTCAGAGCCCCGTCCAACCTGGCCTTGAATGTTTCCAGGGATGGGGCATCTACCACCTCTCTGGGCAACCTGTTCTGGTGTTCCACCACTCTCATTGTAAAAAATTTCTTCTTTATATCTAATATGAATTTACCTTTCTGTACTTTAAAATCATTACCCCTCGTCCTATCACAACAGGCCCTACTGAACAGCCTCTCCCCATCTTTCTTGTAGGCCCCCTTTAGATACTGGAAGACCGCTATAAGGTCTCCCCAGAGCCTCCTCTTCTCCAGGCTGAACAGCCCCAACTCTCTCAGCCTGTCCTCATAGGAAAGGTGCTCCAGCCCTCTGATAACCTTTGTGACTCCCTCCAACAGGTCCATGTTCTTCTTATGTTGGGGGCTCCAGAACTGGACACAGTACTCCAGGTGGGGTCTCATGGGAGTAGAGTAGAGGAGCACAATCACCTCCCTCAACCTGCTGGCCACGCTCCTCTTGATGCAGCCCAGGATGCGGTTGGCCTTCTGGGCTACAAGTGCACACTGCCACCTCACATTGAGCTTTTCATCCACCAGTACACCCAAGTCCTAATTCTCAGGGCTGCTGTCAATTCATTCTCCTCCCAGCCTATATTTGTGCCTGGGATTGCCACGACCCACATACAGGACCTTGCACTTGGCCTGGTTGAACTTCCTGAGGTTTGCATGCGCCCACCTCTCCAGCCTGTCAAGGTCCCTCTGGATGGCATCCCTCCAGCGTGTCAACTGCACCACACAGCTTGGTGTCGTCAGCAAACTTGCTGAGGGTGCACTTAATCCCACTGTCTATGTTACCGACAAAGATGTTAAACAGGGTCAGTCCCAATACCAATCCCTGAGGAACGTCACTTGTCATCTCCACTTGGACACAGAGTCGTTGACCACAACTCTGAGTGCGACCATCCAGCCAATTCCTTATCCACTAAGTGGTCCATCCAACCAGCAGGTGCCTATCTACTCATAGAATCATAAGGGTATGAAGGTGATTATACCTCTTTCTCATTCCCTGAAGTAGTAGGCTATAGTACAGTAAGCACATGTAAATTGATAAAAACAGCATCCATGCATAATGGCATGACTACGCTGCTTTAAGCTACTCCTCAAAAAGGTTGTATCATGTTTACAAAGAAAACCTCAAAACCAGCTACATCAGCATGAACACGCAAATCTGACTTTTGGCGAATCTTCTGATTTCTCTTCAGGTTTATTAGAGTTTTGAGTATTTTTCACTTTTACAAACTATTTAATTTTCAAGAAGTAGACTTATGCCTTGCTGTTCTTGATAATCTAAACATTAACATACAACTAGAGCCTTCGTACTGCTTTGCATGCTGAATAAGTCAAAAGTGTATCTGCAGATACCGTCGCACGATATGCAGCGATCTGCTTGTGCTTGTTCAAACACATTACCACCCTCATTTAGAGGCTGCAGCCTCTGTCAGGTGAGCAATGGTAAATGACTGTGTATTAATTCCACTCCCTTTGAACAGAAATTGAAACAGGCTTGTGCGCCCTACCTGCATTGCGCTGCACGAAGGACACACAGACAGTCAATCTGCTGTGCATGTGGTAACTTAAGCAGGAGACTTCTCTGTCTCCTACTTCTGACAACCAGAAGCAGGATAGGCCTTTGCCGCTAACTTTTGAAGCTGTATCCCAATTAAAACAGGTCTCAAGACCCTTCTCTCCTCACATCCAACCTCTGCGCTCTCATGTGACAATACAGAGTGGTAAAGACAACACCAGGCAAGTCTACACATTCGCTTTGAGAAGTGGCATGGACAGAACTCTACTGCTTCTAAGAGCTGTCGCCAAATGCGTGCAAGCACTACGGAGTGAACTTGGGCAGGCCAGTTCAAAGGCATATGGAAAATGTTACAAGTTCCAGCAGTAGAACAAATTGCTATCCACTTTGTCATGCTGATCTACAGGTACTTGCTTATCTTCAGAGCCTTTACTGATACCTTTGGTAGAATTACACATTCCATTCCCAATACATGTTATGTTATCACATATTGAACTTACTACAAAGCACAGAACTTGAAAAAGAACAACCCAAAATAAACAAACCCTCCATTGACAAACTTTCTATGAGCTCATAATAATGAACAGTGTCTTATCTTTATCAGCAGATGCTGCCTTACCTTTATCAAGAGAAGTTGAAATGTCCCTTTCTCCTATTCAGCTCCCAAGAACAAAATAAATGAACTCCACCCTGTGGGCAAAGAACATTTTTTAAATGATTAGTAGTACTCTGAAAGAAGGTTTAGTTTATCACAAAATAATACAAACCTTCCAATTCTTCCAATTCCAAAACTATAATGATATCTGAAAAAAACCCCACTGATAGCATACAGCTAGTTATATGTTTACTACATTATTTCAGCAAGTAACATGGTAAACACTCCTAGGAACTGTAGCCCATTGATAACGAAATATTCAGCAATTCTATTTTATAAGCAAAATTACACTTTTATTAGGTCAGCTTCCAAGAGAAAATGGCAATACTGCAACCCATTGTGCAATCTTTGACCACACAGTTTTCCTTTACATCTTAATAAAGGTCCCAAAATAATATGACACGCATTACTAAAAAATTCTGGATGCCCTAATATTTCACATATCATAAACTAAAGATCATCACTCCCCTCTGTTGTAACACACACACAAACCCAAACACTTCCATGGGAGCAGAAAGGGATTTGTATGGCAGCAGATGTTATAAATCTTAGGGTGAAATCAACAGTCTCATAAGCAGCAGAGAAATCAAGATTCACTTATTCTGCAATGTAGCCATAAAAGCTTAACTGAAGTCCTCAGCAACAGCAGTTTTAGTCAGCTGCAGAGGACTGAAAACAAGGCTGGAAAATTATTCAGAGGCAAGAAGCAATAGAGAGAAAGAAGATGAAGCAACAGCTACAGTACGGTGACGACGAGGAAGGCTGCTGGAAAATGAACGCATTATGTGCTTGTATTGTAAGAAAAAGCAATTTCATGGGTTGAACAAAAGGCGCAAGAGCACAGAAGCAAGGAGAAACAGGAGGACCACAGCTTTTGCTTCTTTGCTCTTTAATTAACTACTCCATTATCACACCAAAACATGAAGCAGAAATTATTCATTTAGACAGCTTCCCTAAAAATCTTTACAATGTCACTGCTTATCTTATCTGAAGTACTTTTACACATATCAACACCAATTCAAGAGTTACAGAATGGCTCAATTTCATTCCTGTCCCAAACACTGGCCAAATATTTATCATTTCCTTCACAGTACTGGAAGGAAAGCCAGAAGTTTTGCAAGGGCATAAATACAACTGACTTGCTGATAATGGCCCAATTCAAGTAGCTGTCCTTGTTCCTACAGCAGGTTTATTATTCTACAGTTATAATGTATTGTTTGAAAGGAAAAATTAATATTGGTCATTATTAAAGAAAATACCTAGATAATTAGGTGGCACTAATCAGATGCTATACATTTTAAATATGCAACTAGCTTGTAGTGACATAGTTAATTCACAGTGTACCTTAGTTTCCCTTTTTCTGAGATAAAAGAAAATCTCCATGCATGTGCTTCATAGTAGTTCTGTGAACATTCACATACAGAACAAACTACAGAGTAAATTGTAATAGTTTTGTTTCAAATTAACAGAGATCAGCTGCTAATGGCGAGTACATCTTCCCCAAAATACCTCTAACACTGACAGCTTGAGAGCTCTCATACATCCATAATATATTATTTCAACTTTAAAAGGCAGAAAAATTATTCTGTTTGCTCTCTAACATTCACTGAAGGAATTTTGAAAGCTTCCTTTTTCATTGTTGAACTTCTTCAAAAGCACCCAATATTGGGGACTGCGTCCTTTCACGTGCATCAAGTTGTGCGCTTAAGGTCATATCTGTTCTGAAATACTAAGTTAAACTGCGTTTATAAATTCTAGCAGTTTGTCTGGTATTTACATAAAGCTACAGGTAGAAAAGGTTTGGTTTAACAACTTATTTTCAATGTATTCTATATCAATATTTCATCACCAAATTATTTTAACAGTACACATTTAACACGGCAACTTTCACCAACATCAAAATCTTTCTCAAGTTAGTAAACATTCAGCAGCAAACTTTCATGGCCTCTTCCAAACATTCACACAGCTCTGCTCCCCTCTCTATTCCCCCAGCTCCTATTTGGAGAGCAAGGAGATGCATGACTCTTGCAACATCACTTTGTGAACGAGCAAGTCCGGCCATCAGCAAACCAAGGCTACACGGGATGACTTGCCTGGCAGCCACCCAGGGCAATGATGAAGGGTGGCTCCTACAAGCTTCCCCACAGTGAGAATCCCACCCAGTAAGGGGCATAAACCTCTGAGTTCAAAGTAATTCGGATGACAATCAAGTCCTGCAATTTCAGGATTAAAACTCAAAGTATTATTTATACTTTAATACTAATTTAAACTCTACTCTGAAGTCTAGATTAAAGTAAACTTTCCCTTCAGAGTAAAGGTTTTAAGTTTATAAGAGAATGACTTAGAGGCTACAAAGTTATTTCCAGTAAACAGTCATGACTTCAGCTTCTATCTGAATGGTAATAATTTTCCAGTAAACCTAGATCAGTCCTTCCGCCCCACAGAACACCATTTGTGCCTCCTCATGGGACATCCACGGAGGAGAGGAACAGCAGTACCATCCACAGGCACATGCAACTCAACTCAAGATTTCAGTTGCATTCACACCTGAGATAGCAGGGGAAAGCAGACAGAAAATGCCAACCTCATGCTCATGTAGATAGCAGAAAAAATCTGTTCCTGAACAGAAAAGGCAAAGTTCTTGCATAAGCATGCCACAAAGTTGTCTGAACCTCCCACTTTCTCCTATCAAATGCTTCTGCACAAAGTCATTCACATCTGTTTGACTGTGTCCTCTTACGCAGTGAAAAGAAGGACAAAGATCTGACTTCGAGGTTACAATTTATGTCAGCAGTTAAATTTCCACGTTTTTTTTCTGGAGGAGTTTAAACAGGATGGTTGGTAGTAAAGAAGGACAGCTCCCACACAAAGCAAGAATAATGTCCTTCTCTTCATTTCACCATGCTTAGCAACAGACAAAAAGATGATAGGGACATTTTCACATGATTTTTTCCTGTTTTCTAGAATCTCTGGAAACTGTTTTCCTAGAGGTTTTTTTTACTCTTTTTCTCAACTCCACTCTGTAGAGATCAGGGATTGATCTTGACAACACCCTACAAGTGAACGCCCCCAATAATCGCAGCGTAGCTTGAAATAATAATTTCTACTTATAAACAGCCTTCAAGTATATGATTTCACTATCTTATTTTTAAAGGATTCTTGAAAAATTTTCCCATGGTAAGCTAAAGTTAAATAAATTCACATCCACCAATGGTGATACATTTCACCAGAGACAAGACAGGGCTGTATTCCTGCTTTAGCCATGACACTGCATGCAAGTTTTCAGTTTCTAAAAAGCATGTCTTCTTATTTGAGAATCCTTTCCATTCTTCTCCTACTCTTTTTTTTTTATTTGCGATCTAGAGGAGCTGCCTAACAAACGTTTCATCTACTGTTTGACCGTATGTTATCTGTATTGGCTGGGTTAAAATGTAAAGGTTTTTCTTCATTTTATTTTCAGAAAGACAGAAAAGGCTAGGACGAGTAAGAAAAACAATGCATAAAAAAATAAGCAGTACAATTTATGCTGTGATTTAGCAGAGCAATGTAGCTGCAATTTGACATCCATGTGTCTGACCTCAGAATCGGTACATGACCAATAAAAGAGCCAGAAGGGTCAATGCCCATTAAAGTGTAAAGATGATTCAGTAAGCATTCACACTAAATTGCATACAAAACAACCATAATTCTAAAATAATTTATCATTCCTCTTAAACCATGCAAGAACAGAGACAGAAATTTGAATTTAACGCTGGCTGACACAATCTGGGATTTCATGAGTAATCTGATACCATGGCAATAAAAAGCTGGGAAACACTAAAATGATTATAAAAGTGTTCTGTTTCATAAGATAAGGAAGTCTTTTTTGCCACAACTAATATTTGTTTTGACTTCTTAAATGAACCTAAATAGTATTTTCATCATTTTCTCGCAGCTCTTTCAGAAGGAGTCCACCCACTCAGACAACCCACGCCACGAAGCCGACTGAGGACCAAAGGCTCGGCAGCCACTAGCAGGAAGCTGCCCTTTCCCCCTCCTGCCATTTGTCAGCCTTGCAGGCAAAAGCTGAGAGGGAAGCACAGATTGGAATAATTACACAGATAGTTTGGGGCTAATTAAACAAATTGCTCAGAATCAGTAGTATTTAAAATCTACTGAGAAAATTAATAGATGCCATCAGAAAGTTTCTAAGGGAGACAGATTATAGAAAAGTGCTGTAGCCCTGAGGAATATGAGATTTCACTTGATGCAGCCTCTGTGATGCCAAAAGACTGAGCTCTCAATGGAAAAGCCTCTGAGTTTGGGGTTTTTTTTGGTAACGAGTAAGTGTAAGGTACATAAATATGTAATTTTACTTTTGAAACTCAAACAGTTCTTCTGGACATCAGTTTTCATCAGTGCCTTCAATTCTCAAATTACACAACATTATAACAGAATGAAATAAATTTAATGCATTTGCAGTTGTCTGTACCTGCAAATTTTATCAGGGAAAAATATAACTCCAATACAGACAAGAAGCTGAGTAGGCACATCATTATAATTAGAAAGACAAAAAAAAAATTCATCTGAAACGGAATCAATTCCTCCCCTCCCATTAGACTACATGATTTCATAAGATGATAGAATCACATATGATACCAGTTTTTATATGATCAGGGCAATGTTAATGTGGTATTATCAGTGAGACAAGCAGAAGGCCCTAAATAAACAGAAGATTCATCAAAACAGCTCAATTCACATGAACCTTCAGCTGAGAACTGAATCTTTGAAAAGATGTGACTAGCAGGAAGGTGGCCATCAGCAACACATTGAACTCTTCTATGACCCCCTGACAGTCAAACACTAGGGGAAACTACAGCACGTAATGGGTAAAGTGCTGATAATCTGCCACCTTAAACATAACTGACAGATATGGCTAAACTTTTCTCCGTAGGTTTTGTAGGTTCCCCATGGCTGCCACTGTTTAGATTATCAGGAAAAAACAAGGCCCTTTCTTAGAACACTCTTAAATTATTACAGAAATAAAACTACTGCTGCTTTGCCATACGCTGAAGACTTACCTATTTCAGTGCATTTCTGTGAGGCCTTATTATGTCCTACTTTCTGTATTTATTGTGTTGCAAATTAGCGCAGAGAGATTCTCCAAGGTGTGGGCAGTAAAAACCACAGGTGATCTCCTATGCAATGAAGTCCTTGTATGCTTCAGTTTGTCCCTCCGCTCCAACTTGCTCCTGCTTTCCCACATCCACCCGTAATACGGTTGCCCTGCCTATGGCTCCACGCCATTCAGGCATTCATGCACTGAACCTCCTTTGCTCATTATTAGATGACAAGCACCTATCTAAACAGCCAGTATGAAACCTGATCGATCTGTTTTCAACTGAAATCCACCAAAAAAAAAAAGAAATTCAGACTGTCTGTTGGAATAATACATTCAAATATTTTCTTAATGTGAAAAGACTAAACTCCACCCTTCTCCAGTCTGAAAAGTCACTGCAAAGAAAAACAGCAATGTTACATTCCCAGCATTAGAAGGAGCATGGGGAATTTGGCTTCAGCATTTGCTGCGACTGTTTCCATACCACACAAGTACCACAAATCAGATACTGAAGGAGTAAAGTTTTATCCATGAGACTAGGTCAGATTTATCATAGGATTAACGGGATACAACACAATCATAAACAGCTGAGATGACAAGGGCTGTCATTTCAGGGGTTTGGTTTTTCTGAGGTTTTGAGGAGAGGTTGGGGTTTGGTTTTTTTTAATTTTGTTTTTAAAGTAAATTATTGATTTTTCAAATGCATAAATCTTTGATATTTGAAAGTCTGACAAACAGCTTCAATATATAATTAATAATCCACTCAGCTTCAAAGGATTTTAATGCCTCCCTATCAGCAGAAATGCAGCAACATTGTACTCGTTCCCACTTACTTCACGGAAAAGAAACCAAACTAAACAAACGTAATCGCTTAAAACAAAGTCAGCTTTTAAAGATTTTCTACAAAGTTCAAATACAAACAAAAAGAGACAGTATAAACACCCCTTAAGTTTATGTGGCTCTATTAAGGCTAATCAGAGTTGTCAATATTAAATACTGTATTCTAGCCAGTCATGAAATTAATACTTGAGAGATTCTAGCGTTGTTTTTAACTCAGAAGTAGAGGAGAAAAGGCACTACAAAAGTCATGTGTGTTGACATTATGAGTCATCTATTTCTACTTTTTAAAGCAACTACCACTACTAGTTTGAGGCAGGTAAGCTTAAAGGAAGAGTCAGAAAATAACATTTCAAAGTACTAAGATTAAGAATTTAACTATGGTTTCCACCTACACGTAGCAACTGGAAATTTATTTCCAGTCTCAAGCACAGACTGGGCCCCAAAGACCTATTTTGTCCCCTGCGCACAAACTGGCTGAAACGCTGGACCTGTGCAGCTACATTTCCCACATCGAACAAATGGAGACTTTTATTAGAGATGTTGAAAGGAGCACTAGGCTACGGACCGTAAAGGAGAGTACCATGTGCTCCATGAAAATGACATCAATACCTACACCGAGTCAAGTCTGGGAAGACCAAACACAAAGCTACAGGAAGCTGATGACAAAAGCACACATGTATATTTGAGAACTAAAAGCCATTGCAGTTCCTCAGTGCTTGTATCTGGCTGATGCCCCACAGCACGCAAACGCTGCTTCTAGAGACTCAAGGGTCACATGCTCCCCACCTCGCACAGCTGGCATGCACTGTGCAAGCAGGACCCCCAGGACAGCAATTCAAGGAGGAACCGTAAGGCCAACCCCTTCTCCTTTCTGAACACATACTCTGCATCATAATGTGACATCCACCTGAAACAGGCAGATGGTCTCCTAACAGACTCATCTTCTCAGCTTAATCCCTAACTCGATGTCAATACAATGCCTATTAAAACAGGAAAAACATTTATCCGATACACCAAGCGTCTAAATTTGAGTATGCCTCTGTAAATTCAAAACTTTTTCCATTGAAAAAATAGGATTACATCAGTACTGAAATACATTTTAATATCTACACATACACATGAAGCTCCAATGTGAAAGAAATAGCTATAACGGGAGAATGTTACACAAAAATGTTATAAAATTTCAATTTTTATCCCCTTTTTTAAAAATAAGGCTAAAAACGTAAACAGATAGTGAGAAAAACCCACAGGGGATAGAATTACAGATCTTTTCAGGCTGATGCAGTGAAAAACAAGGAAGCTAAAGCATTCAGCATAAAAATCAGAATAATTTCTAAATCCTTCCTTATTTACAACATAATGTACTATTACCATTTTAAACAAAGAATAAGACCTATTCTCTTCAGAAGCACTCTGCATTTTGCATTAAAAGTTGCCATGTTAAGCTACAAGAGGAATGACAGCCAGATCTTCTCCATTTATGAACAGACTTCATTGCCTTGAAGGAAGGAGAGGAACAGGGTGGCCTTTCCATTGCAACTTGGAATACGGCATATCATGCAATTTCAAACTAGATGGCCAAAAAGCCAATGAACATGCATGCGAAAACTGGTTAACCCAAACACTGCTCGTTTGATGAAATCGCACAACAGTAGTAAACCAGTGGAGTACAAAGTCATTTGTGAACCAAATGGTTCAAATGGAAAAAATGCACCTTGCTACAGCACAAAGCAAGTTACTAATTCACTGCAGTAGAAAGTAATCTGTGAATTGAATCTCCGAGTGTGTTTCCTTTTGCTGTTGTTTATTTTGGCATTGAGTGTTCTTAAACTACATGGGCTGCATACTAAATAACAATCACATTGTTTGCATGTGTACATATTGTTATGCATAAATATACATTTGGAAATTGTATGAAGATTGGGAAATATTGCATAGGCATGAAGAGTGTATAACATTACCCTAGAATAATTAAGGGTCAGAAGGTCAGCCCACGCACGCAGACCTTTCCTCAAAACAAGGTTACCACAGTGACCTCTTCAGAACCGCCTGCCTCCTGGTGTATTTTTTGCCCATCTCTGCTCCAGGTTTTCCGCATAGTTGGAATTCCACAGATGGTCCCCATCACCCCCAATGAAAAGCAATGGGGAAATGGGAAATGCTCTTTCCAGATGAATTCCCCAGAACAAGACTTCATTTCTTAGACAGCAGAGGGATATTTTCCAGAAACTCGTGATTCCCAAGAGTGCAACAATTTGCTAATACTTAATCATTCTATAATCTTAGAAAATCTGGTAGAAGTTTAGAAACATTTTCACAAGGCACTGATGTTCCAATAAATGCTGGAACCTCTCTGACCAGCATTTGATAACTATACATTAAAGGACCTGGGTGGCCTGCATATTCTTAATAAAGCCTATGCTAATATAATGCTTTTGAAGTTTTAGTCAACTATTTTAAACATGGTAATCTAATGTCCTTTTAATAAACACACAGAACAGTCAATAGTTCAATACTTCAGTCTCTCCTTTCTCTATTATATTTGTTGATGTTAATGATTTGCTAAGATTATTTCCCTTCATCCACAGCTTCTGTGTTTCTCAAAGTTCCTTAAAAATTACTTAAGTAACAAAAGACATTATGACACAAAGATAAAAGGAAAGAGATTTTAGTACACAATTTCCCAGCTGAAGATACACCTCAACACACACAGCTAGCATTCTTTATGCCATTGTAGTATTACAATGATGCATACACATACACCCTTTGGCAAAAATAATCCACGTTCATCACAGAACATTTGATTCAGATCTTATTGTTTAGCGATCCTTTTCTAGGATTTCTGTTCACATCTCTGGTAAAATGCTGCAATTCTTGCATTGTATCTCCATTCTACATAAGGAGCAAAATACAGATTTCTTCCTTAGAATAAATTTGGAATAATTAAAAACAGGAATAATTACTATAAAGAAATAAGTTCTATCCTCTCTGTACACAGACATATCTCTCATAAATGCTAAGTGGACTTACTGAGCATGTTTATCAGGAAAGAGATGAGAAATCCTGTAACGCAGATAAAACAGAAATGTATATAAGGAAAAATCTTTAATTTCCTACATTAGTGTAATATTTAAGGGGAAGTCAAAGAGAGGTAAACATGAACAGAATGAGAATAAATGAAGTCTTGATTTAATAATTAATTTATTTCCTTTGCATTTATACTTCTCCGACCTTAAAAAAAAAATTCTCATTTTCACTAGCTGCTGTAACTACTGAAACAAACATTAAATCTAAACAAAATTAAACCAGGATTTTAAAGACATGAAATAGCTCACTAAAGATACCTTATGCAAGTGGAAAAATGGGTTTACCCAAACACTCTTTGATTCAAAATGAAGTTGCTGAATAAATAATTTTCCACAAGAAAGGTTTATTCTAATCATGGGTCAGATTTGTAAAGGTTTCAGTTCACTGCCCCAAAGCCTTCCCAGGGTCTTCACAGAGGATAAGCATCATCATCTGCACCTTAAAGTAGGATTCCATTGAACAACTAAAAAAAACAATGAGTATATTAAGCTGGCACATGTGGAGATTTTTAAATAAGCCATGGTGAGCTACTGCTGCTTAGTAACACCACTGCATTTCCCTCCTCACCTGCACGATGCCCCCAAAGCACTGCAGCTGGTAGAGGTTGTAGGAGGAGGGCTGCAAAGGGCTCACTGAAAGCAACTCAACAAGAAGTACTTCAGCACCAGTGAAGCCTAATAAAATCCTGCCCAGGCACTCCCACAGTATTATCTAACAAGATAAGCCAATTTCAAGCTTTCCTCTAATTCTAAATTTAAGTTTTCTGTTAAAGATTCTGTTTCTGAAAATTAAGATGGTAACTGTTCCACACTATTTCTTCAAAGAGCAAAATTCAAGTTGCCTCAAAGGCAATGCATCACTCTCTTTTTAAAAAAACAAACCAAATCAAATTTTAAAAGGCAGATCACTTTTAATTGAATGTGTTTTACTAAAAAAATATTAGATTAAAAACAAATCTTGAATCTTTAAGTAAGATTAAATGCTTTATTTCTGCTATATCACTCCTCATGTTTACAGACTTTTTATTTTTACCTCTTCAAACAATTTTGGCAATGCAGACAGACAAGTGATTTTTCTTAGGTTCACGCGCTTCCATTGTAGCTGACTCAGGCCTGATTTCATACGTCTGCAAAATATATTTAGTGTCTGGACTACTAATCCACAGAGATTTATTTTTCAACTTGTTTCCTTGGAAGGTGATGGAATCAATTCTGTTATTTTCAGAAAAAAAAAAAAAAAAAGATAGAAGTTCAAAGACTACTGTTTTGTTTTACATAGAGCCAGCCTTTGAAATTCAAATACCTGCCAGTGCTCTAAAATGTCTTTTTAAGCAGTTCACGTAACATAGCAAGTAATAAACATAATGCAAAACTTCAGCAAGCATGAAAAGACAGAAAAACACCCACATGCCATTACAGCCTGTTTCGTACACGTACAATATAAATCAAGTATAGGGTAATAGTAGCTTAACTAATTCTATTAATCTCTACGAGTAAGCATTTCATTTGGCCATTTTAAGATCCTGTAATTATTCCAGAGGAAATGCAGGTTAAAGGTTCAACTAGCACTTAAAATGTCTCCTAAAGCATAATTATATCTACAAGACTTAGCCTGTGGGTAAGATTGGGAAACCTGTAACACAAAGCATTTCTTTTTCTGAAATACACTGTGGAGTCCAATTACTCCAAATAATTGATTTTTTTTTTATTATTAATACTCATTTCTCTGCAAAATGCATCTCAAAAGGAAAAGCTACCTGAAGCTTGCACAATTTGGAACATGAAGCATTATTATTCAGTTATAATAAACAGTTAAAACAGAATCATGAGCTCCCTCTTCAAATTCATGCAAAGGAAGCATCATAAAAGCATTGTCACAGCTGTCAATTGCTTGAATCAGTAAGGGACCAAAACAGAGGATCATTGCAACAGCACAGGCCTCAAGAGCAGCCCTGTTAAATGGCATAATAGGGTTTCACATAAACACAACACACCTATTTGCTTTTTCGTGGCTTGTTTTTGGAACAGAAACTCATTTTCAAAGATGGGAAGAGAGCCCACAAACTGTGCATGTCGTGATGTACCTGTTTAGATAAATTACTCTCTATGGGGAAAAAAACCAAAATACAACTCCATAAATTGAGATTGCCTGGCATACAGTGGGAAAAGAGTGAGAAGAGGTGCGCATTCAAAACAGGGAGGAATTCAAGTCAGTGGATAATATACTATAACAAAACAATCTTGCAATTCTAATCTACAGAGTCCTCTGACCTCCTCCTTCCCGTTAAATAAGCACAAGTGCCATATGCAGTACGCATTAGTTGGAAACAAAAAGATATTCAATCCTATTAATTTGCCATTGGCAATTTATAAGACACATAAATAAAAGGCTATTTGTTTACCACTATTAACGAGGCTCTGATTTTGCTCAGCTACAGCCTCTCTTTGATTTTTGATGTGAAAGCATCAATGAGAAATGTTCATAATAAAGTTTGTAAGCACCAATTCAAAGTCTGGGTTCTGAAAAACAACTACTTCACTACTTACTGCAAGTGGTGCAATTGACGAAACCTGGCAAGCAAGTTCCAAGGCTTTGGTCTAAAAAATTACGCAATTTGAAAAACTCGTGAAAGGGACATTAATGTTTAAAAAAAAAACCCAAGCTCTCAAGTTAGTAATTACTAGAATTAAGGCTGTTCATCAAGCATGAACTCAGACCTCTTGTATGTATCCAATGTAACAGCTTCCTCAATACTACAGATCAAGCCATCCATGCAGCCAAAGAAAGAAAGAAAAAAAAAAGCCACAAAACAAAAACCCAAAACAAACACCAATGCTCCCCCGACCGGTGCAATGTTCTAAGCTAAAATTGTTGTTCTCTTCTAAATCTTTGTTTTATTCAGTGTTTACCCTGTTTTAGATTATATAAAAGTCTAAGAAATCACTGTACTACCACATATAAAAACACTGTATAAAAATTTGGAAAAGGGAGTTTCGTAACATGCAGAATTCAACACTGAGCTACTATAGCATCAAGCTGAAACTTAAATCCAAACCAAAATGACCATAGGTACTGAGTAAGAATTTTGGTTTACACAGTTTTCCATTATTTATTTTTAAAAACATTCCAGTTTTACTAAAAAGCCCCAAAACCACCCTAACCAGTTCTGACATATTTTTAGAGTTCTCCCAGTGTTTTCCTTTCCTTGGCAATTTTTCTTCTGAGCTGCATTAACATCTCACTCACCGACACAGACAGCTAATGGATCTGCATAGGTATCTGCCAAAGGCGGCAAGCGCTAAAATACAGGCAACAGAACAAAGCCCAATATGTTTTACATTTCAGACACTTTTCCTAACCGTTTTGACCTTCCAACATCAAGAGCTAAAATGAGATCAGAGAGCATCTTAAAAGGATTTCCCAAGTATCTTCTACAAGATAGAATATAAAACTGTGTCTATCCAGGAAAACAATTCTTTGTCACTAAAAAGAATTTCCTAATTTTTTTCTCATTTAATCCTGTTCATATGGATGACATCTAGGGGATGGAGATAGAATGGAAAGAGCAAGGTGTTGTTTGTCCAATTTCAGTGTAATTAGTTTATGACGTAGCAGATAACTCTAAGGTCTCCCTGACCTTTCAGCACTATGGGACAATCTTTACACAAGGAGTGACTGTTCTCACACAGTTCCTGCACTGTACAAGGTACTAATCTTTTTGTTAACACTTGGCATTCAGGTCTTCTTGTTCTATTCTGTTTTCCCAAGGAAACTATTCATTGCTGATGTAATCGTAGCATAGGATCCTGTTCTAAACATAGGCTTGGCTTTTCAGTTCCTTCCTCATCCTTCTTCAGTATCTTAGTGTCCTCCTAGATTAGAAATGGGCATCAACTCTTTGCATCAGTAATTCTTTGTTTTGATGGTAAAACTGGTCACCTTTTATGTGTGACGTGCCCAAGGCTCAGGCTTAGACATTTTGCTTGCTGGCCAAAGTCAAGTTCTGTTGGTTTACAGCAGGAAAACCAGAGGCAGGTTAGCTGTAAACATCAGATTTGCCTATGGTAGGCTCAAGATTTCCTTTCTTCTTTCTATTCTGGTTGCTACATGCTACATAGAGCCACATTAATGTTGCTGAACTGGAGAATCCACTGCAGGCATTCAAGTGCTTGGTCTTCCCTCCAAATCAATTCAAGAGGAACTCCTAGGTCATCCTGAAAGTTTGTAAGGGATGAGCTGAAGTCAATGCAGATTTTGTGAATTATTCAAGCATTCCAAACATGTCTCTCCTCAAACATCACTCAATGCGTCTAAAGTTGAGATGTAATTCTGAAGAGAGGCACACATTAAAAAGAAAAAGAAGCTTATACGGAATCCGAGTGGATTCAGACATCTCTAGCAATAGATCTTATTTAGCAAAGAATTCTAAGGTGAGTGTTATTTTTTTAAAGCACAGGGCATCTGCAAAACTTGCGCATTTAAAAATAGCGTTCAACTGATGTATGCAAATATCACAAGCATGTTGATATCTAAAATTCAGAAAACTACAATCAGTTAGAAATAAACACTAATCTAAATCAAGCTGTACAATACTGTTGAGACATTTATTAAAAACAGTATGAAAATCTATGCATAGTCAAATATAAATTTTGCTTTTTGTTGAAGGGAAGTATGACAGCACTCACCTGTTGTTTACAACAACTTCTAATGAAAAGGTGCCAATGAAAACCAGTTTGTGAACTTTCCATGCTGCTCAGTAGAAAGAAAATAAGGCCCTGATTCAGCAAGCACCTACTTTTGCTGGAACATGTTAGCTACCTTGAAAGTTCAAAGGAATGTCTCACTTGAAATGAGCTGTCAGCCTACAATAACATTTCAACACTTTGAGGCTAAAATGGTACCTAAAAAAAGCCACAACAACACTATATGCTTTGTTTGTGAAGAAATGCGATGTATACTTTCAGATGGGAAATAACGTGCCTTGTTATTTTCGTCACTTATGGCCTGTCACAGCTCAGTAACTGCCCACTAGAGTAGCTATTGACTAGGGGATTTCTATAGCTGCAACGGGCCACCAGAATTTTAGCTGATGGCCCATTAGTTTATAAAAGATGCTCAGTGCTGCTGATGGCACGGCATGGTGTTCTCTCTAAGTAACAGTTACATTTCAGCTTTCTGTACAAGGGTCCTGCCTAGCAGGACAAGAATAAAACAGCACTGAGATATAATCCCTTATCCAGTAGGTCCTATAATAATCTTCCTCAAGAACAGCACGCTGTCAAAGGCTAGTGCTCAACCTATTTGTGCAATATGAAACAAAAAACAACCACCTGGGAATTAGCTATACAGCTTTAATACTAATTACAATTATCACCAGGAAGGAAAGGGCAGAGTATGAGTAAATTAAACACTTACGTGTAGTTATTGGTGCTTTGGAAACATGAATTTATCTAGAAGCATCAAACCTCAAATCCCAATCAATAATCTTAACCAAAACACATAGAATTCAAAAAAAAAAAAAAAAGCAAGAAAATCATAGAATCATAGAACGGTTAGAGTTGGAAGGGACCTTCAAAGGTCATCTAGTCCAACCCCCCTGCAAGGAGCAAGGACATCCCCGTCTAGATCAGGTTGCTCAGAGCCTCATCCAACCTGGCCTTGAATGTTTCCAGGGATGGAGCATCCACCACCTCTCTGGGCAACCTGTTCCAGTGATCTACAACTCTCATCGTGAAAAATTTTTTCCTAATATCCAATCTAAATCTACCTCCCTCTATTTTAAAACCATTACCCCTTGTCCTATCACAACAGGCCCTACTGAACAGTCTCTCCCCATCTTTCT
>JAAGAY010006242.1:0-33961 GCA_011801015.1 Ardeotis arabs
TACCTGTCCCTGCTTCCACCCTCTATAGGCTTCCTTCTTCACTTTCAGTTGGTCCAGGAGCTCCTTGCTCATCCACGCGGGCCTCCTGGCCTTTTTGCCCAACTTGTTCTTGGTCGGGATGCACCTCTGCTGAGCTTGGAGGAGGTGCTCCTTGAACGTGGACCAACTTTCCTGGGCCCCTCTTCCCTCCAGGGCCGCCTCCCATGACACTTTGCCTGTCAGGTCCCTGAAGAGGCCGAAGTCCGCCTTCTTGAAGTCTAGGGCTGAGAGCTTGCCATGGAGTTTCCTCACTGCCCCGTGGATCTTGAACTCCACCGCGTCGTTATTTGGGATAGATAGTTAAATTCAGTTCAGTAATTATTGAACATTCTTTTTTTTCCTAAATTATTATGTCAATCTATCTACAGTCTTAACATTTCTCTTATTAGTTAATCTTTATGTAAATGCTAATGGGAAACTTGCCCTTTTTATTAATGTGACTACTGACAGTCAATTACTGCTGACCAAGCAACAATACCATTTCATCATTATTATTTTTTTAAATGTTATATCTGTGAAACAGTAATTCATCTAGCTACAGACCTTCAGCCTGAGTGTAATAAATTTCATCAAATAAACAACACAAGCATTCACAACAACTTATCCTATGATTCAACTTTATTTTATAAGCCAAGTGGACCAGTTTCGCTCGAGTTTGCCAGATATCCAATGGGTAAAGGAGAAAGCAGGCCTTGAAATTCTTCAATTAGAAATCTTGTCTATTTACCTACATTAGAAACCTACTGCTACTTCCTAAGTCATCAGTCTTTCTACTCAAGAGGGGAAGAAAAGGCTCACTGCAATTTTGCAGACTTGCTTCATGCTTCATATTTTGAATATAGTCTCAAATTTCACAACTTTGAATTCTGTATAACAAGGCTACAAGTAGTATTTTTCACTTGTATAAGAACCAAGTGTGAAAAAAAAGCTTCAACTTTTAAGAACTTCATGCACTTGAAAAAGTCTGGTTAGCAATTGACCAGAAATTACTAATTCAGGATCAGGACAACAAACAGAAGTCTCCTTTAAAACAGACAGATAATTATTTCTGTCATAAAAAAAAAAAGGATTCTAGTTGACCTGAAAGCTAACATCACAGATGAAAGTTTCTCTAGCATCTTTTGTACAGCACAAACAGCAAAATTTTCTGTCTTTGTAGTGGCTGAAACCTTTGGTGCAGCAGAACAAATTGTGAGTCCCTTTCCACCTCTTCACAGCTGCTCATAATGTGTAAAAAACATACTGTGAAGAATAACATAAGTCAATGTAGATAGATGCATCCTATGGAGCTATCTGTTCCTGGGTGCAAGGGTACTTAACTCTGCAGATGTGTTTTATCAGATGAGTGTTTCATCACATGTGACTAGTACTGTTCAGAGAATCTGCTGGTATAAGCTCAGTGATTCATTCTTTTGCTCTGGAATTACTTTGACAATTAATCACATTCTAATATTTTTCCATGGTGAGAACAAAGTGCAATCAGTAAACATAACTTACAGAAGTCAGGAATGAGAATGTGGAGCACATGTTGTATGAAGGAGGAAAATGCCTACAGTGTATGTAAAGACAAAGCTAAATGTTTGCCACTCCACTGAAAGTAACAATAATTGACAGTCTGTATGTCACAACTTCAGGAGACCGTTCCTAAAATTGCCTGAAAGCAAGCCTAGATTTGCATGCATGAGTGAGCAGATATATAAAAAGGACACTCCATGCCCCTTTTGTATACAGGTAGCTATTTGATTTATGGACTTATTGGACACATGGACTTACTGAACTTCTAAAGGTAAGGTAAAGGACTTGGATAAGGTGTATGCATGCCTAACAGTGAAAGAGTGAATGTTACAAGGAGAACCTGGACAGAAGTATATCATATTTCCAATCTAATTGCAGAACCACAGAACAGCTGAAGTTGGAAGGCATCTCTGGAGATCATCTCGTTCAATGTCCAAGCTCAGAGCAGGGACAAATGGAGCAGGTTGTCCAGGACCATGCCCAGTCAAGTCTTTAATATCTCAAAGGGCAGATACAACTACTCTGGGCAATCCGCTCCAGTGTTTGACTGCTCTCATAGTAGAAGTGTTTTCTTGTGTTCGGGTGGAATTTCATGGTTTTTTAATTTGTGCCTATTGACTCCTCTCCTGTCTGTGGGCATCACTGAAGAAAGTCTGACTCTCTAAGTGCCCTCCATCAGGTACTTAGACACATTGATAAGGACACCTGAGCCTTTTCTTCTCCAGGTTGACCAGTTCCAGCTCTCTCACTCTTGCTTTGTATGACAGGTGCTCCAGTCCCTTAATCAACTTAGTGGCCCTTTGTTGGACTTGCTTAAGTAGTTCCATATCTCTCTTGTACCCATGAGCCCAGAACTGACTTATATAGGAACGTATGGGACTTGGGCAAAGGGTAGGCATAGTGGGAGAATGTGACTAGAAGGACCTGGTAAGAAATATGTCTCTAACTATATTTCCAATCTAATCATGCTGTGGAAAAGATAGAATAATAAAAAAGAGAACGCTAGAGTTACTGAGGCTCTGGAACAGGAGCCCAGAGGAGGACTACAAGGTTATAAAATTTGGCGAGTAGAAGAGGAAAGAGAAGAGGAGAAAAAAGTAATATCAGGAATATGTCAAATCATCAAGTGAGGCGCAAGCAAAAATCCTAAGTCTTAGTACTGTAGGCACTGAGAAGTTGTACATACTCTGTAAATAAATATGTAATATATGAATTCTCTGAGCATCATAGGATACGAGAGTTTTCAAAAAGGAGAGTAAGTAAACACATAACTCGGAATCTCTCTGTTTGCTAGATTAATTCCTTCATTCCATATTCTCAAGGTTTTGCTGTTAAAATTCCACTGTGAGCATGGTGGTCTGAATTTATTCATGAATCATTTGGTTTAGAACATCTTCAGACTATACAGAGATTTACCATTGTGCCTTAGGTTGCAGAGACTCACTTATCCAAGAAGGAACCAGATGTTCTACACAGATAAGTTATATCCTCCATTGGTGAAAAATTGTTGTTTTTCCAAGTAACATAATATTCCAAGTGGAATTAATCTCAGCTAACTGCAGGTACCTGGAAGCTGGATGTCTACAACTACTAAGCCAAGTTTATAGCTATGGTAGAAGAAATAGTACTGCCAAGCACTTCCAACTGATTAGTCTTGGGCGTCTGTTTCAGAGTAAGATGAATTGTCCTCAGGTGATGCCTGACTCTTTCTGTCAACTATGAAAAAAGGTTACCAGGCTGGAAAAGTTAGATGTCTAAATTTTAGACATGTTAAAACAGATGGGTTAAATTTATTTAACTATAGAGGACAGACAAGAGGAAGAGGAGCTATACCCTGTATAAATTGTCTATATGGAAGCAGAACTTTCTTAGATCAGAAAATGTGATGTTTGTTCAACAGTTTATAGTCACCGTTAGAGGATATGTTGTGTTAAAATTCCTTTTCTTTATTTCATTTCCTCATGAAAACTTGAAATAACCTGAAAAAATAGGAGGAAGAAGTTTTCCTACCAGCTACCAGTTTTGTTTCTATGTTAGTTAAATTACCAGGACAACTCTGAAAAATGAAGGTGACGCTATTTATTCTAGACAGTCGTAGCCTTTGGTAGGCTTCAAAGGGACAATCATGTTTCCAAAATTCAGACAAGCTCCAGGAGAAGAAAGAGGCTTAAAATTGCTTAAAATTATACTTCTTCACGTTTGTAGTCTGGTGAACTGTGACATTCTCTTGCTTTCACTGCCTCTGAACATATAAGGAACACAGTAGAAAGATATGTAAAATAAGAATTGCATCTTTTGGTGTGGATAATATTCAAAATGCTGTCATTCTCTATGCAGCATACAAGTACATTAAGTTACAACAATAAATAAAAATAAGTCTTTTATTTTTGCATTTTATTCTTCTATTACTTTCATTCCAATTAGCATGCAGTCTTTCACAAATGTGTATGTCAGCAGAATCTCTTTATTAAAGTAAATATCTGCCCAATCACTATATTTTTGAGTCAGTCTGTTACTTTGTGTATTGAAAGAAAACAAAATAAATAATGTGATTAATGTAGCATAGTTGGGAAGAATATTAGAGGAAACTCATACTTTAAAGGAAAGCAAATGTCCTACTGAGCCTCCCAAAACAATGCGGAGCATTGTTTGGTTCTTTGGAGTTTCAGATTTTCTTTCAGCAATGAATTAAGGGTATAATAAATACACGTTTGTCAGTTTAAACGGGAGTTTACCTCAGTTAATTTTTCATTTTGCTTACATAAAAATAGTTACACAAGGTACAAGTAGGAAAATCATGGTCAAGGATGCTTAAAATCCTGTTATTATACATTATTATTGTGATTTCCTCTATGTCTTTATCCACTTATACCCAGAAAACTACTATTTCTTTATTCGTCACGCTTAAAAAAGAAAAAAAAAAAATCATCACTGAATGGGAAAAACTCAGCAACTACTGATTTGTGGAGCATTGGAACAATGAATCTTGCATTACAATTAGTAAGATCACGGAGAAAGGCAAGGTATCCTTGAAATATTTGAGAAATTATACATTTGTTTGACCAGAGGAAGAAAGCAATATTTCAATGCCATGAGAAAAAAAAAAAAAGCAAAGAACTTCAGACAGATTATTATGAAAAATATGTAAGGCAAGAAAAAAAATGGATAGTTAACTGTGATAAAAGAAGGTATAGAAAAATGGAATCCTAAAAAAGAATTGTGAGGTATAATCAAGAAAATATGAAGACCTGGAGACCTGGACAACACATACTAGTGTCCTGATGCAAATAACAGTTCAAGAACAATAACAACAACAAAAAAAAAAGTAGAAGGAAATTTATCACAGAGGAAGAAGTTGATAAATAACATGGAGTCCTACAGGTAGTATTTTGTCATTAACAGATTTACACCTTAACATATACAACATGACCTTACGACCAGAAAGACTGCCTTTAAACATAATCAATATTGACTCCAAAATAAAGAATTTCCTTCCAATACCAAGCTACTCTGACAGAATGACACATCCACATAAGTTCCTTAGTATTTTAGCAAAGCAAAGTGTTAAGGGCTCCCATTGAAACAGGTTGCAAAATTAGTTTCTTTCTGCAGAAGAATCAGCTGGTTTCAAGCAAAGATGCAGCATAGTCAAAGACTAAGGAAGAATATGGGAAAAAAAAAAAAACAACAAAAAAAAAAAGAAGCCAAAATGTCACAAATGTGTAGACATCCATAAAGTATTTGATTGTCTTTTTCAGGGAGCACTCTAAGTGATGACGAAGAAGCAAGTGTCAGCAAAAGAATAATTGTGATCTTGAATATGTTCCAAGGGAGATAAGGACACACATGAATATTGAGCAACTGATTTTGCACAGCAGTGCAGGTAAAAGAAGCATGTTTTTTGTTACCTTCTATTCTCTTATAACTTTCACAGGAGCCATACGCATTGGAAGCATAATCTCCACTTAGAAGAAAAGTGAAAGTGCTAAGATGAAAATGGCTACATCTAACAAAAAAAACCCCAGAACTATTATGCAACTGCCTACAAAATAAAAAGTAAAGTAATAACAGTAAAAATGTCTTTGAAATACTTGATTTTAGATCTAAAAAAAAATTGTGGAAAACACAGGATATATTTCAATATTAAAGAAGCAGAATAGACTTTTTCAACAAAATTTAGAATGCCATCAGCCTAAATTCCATTTACGTCTGAAGGAAGGAGAGAGGTATTTTTCAGGATTAACTTATCTCATGTTACTGAAGACGCTCAAAAAGATCTGATGTGCTGCTCCCTACAAGTCTAATTTTTCCCATCTTAGACTTGAATAGTCAAGGATGCATACTTCAGATTTGGAAACCTGTACTGTAGGTGTCCAAAAGGAAGTGAAAGGAACCTGGTAACACTCAATGAGTATAGAGTCAAAATGAAATGGCTTAACCGTTAGTCTAGCTACTAACGTTGTTAAGATTACAAAGGCTTACAGTCAGTCTTTTAAAATGAAGTCCATATGACTTAATCCATTCCACAATATAGAAGGGAAAATATCCTTTCGTCTGGATAATAAAGGCTTTGTAGAACTATTTACCAGTACTTCAGAATGAGTATAGACTATTGTTAAATTTCACCATAAAAATAAGTCAAAAATCTTTTCAAAGTCAAGAACATTATAAAGCGCATTCTTGTTGTGCATAAATAAGCAGAGTGTAACGGTCCATCACATAGGAAAACCTGCCAAAACTAATTGTGCTGCATGAGCAGAGAAGGTCAGAGACAATCTGTTCACATTTGTCAGCAATTTTCAGACTGGGAATATTTTACTTCAAATAAAACATAAGTAAATAGAGAAACATATATACATTTATTTATACACCGAAAACTATAGAAGTGGTACAGTGGATTCCACAGCAAATGAAACTGACAAGATAATCTCTTCTTTATATAATGGTCTCAGTTCAAAGCAGAAGGAACAAAGTCATCTAATATAAATTGACACTTCTGTACTGATGGAAATTAAACACTTCTAATTTACAGCACAGTAGTAACTGGCCTGAAAAATCCAAACATTCTTTGTCTTTCTGGAAGTTATCTCATGTTGATATAATAATTTCAGGTTCTTTCTAAACTATGGAATTCCTGTTTAGATTACCCAACCAGAAAAAAAAAAAAACAACTTTAATTTAATTTCACATTATTTTCTCATATCACAATGTTGTGGTATAATCCTAGCAGGCAGCTCAGCACCCCACAGCTACTTGCTCACTCCCTCGCAGTGGGATGGGGAAGAAAATCGGAAGGGTAACTGTGAAAAAACTTATGTGTTGAGATAAAGACAGTTTAACTGGTAAAGCAAAAGCTGTGTGTTCAAACAAAGCAAAATAAGGAATTCATCCACAATTTCCCATTAGCAGGCAGATGTTCAGCCATTTCCAGGAAAGTAGGGCTTCATCACACTTAACAATTACTTGAGAAGACAAAAAAACCCCGTTACTTTAAACTTCCCCCCTTTCCTCCTCCTTTCTCCAAGATTTTATTGCTGAGCATGATGTCATATGGTATGGAAGATCCTTTTAGATCCTCCAAACTTCGTGTGCACCTCCAGCCTACTTACTGGTGGAGCAGCACGATGCTGTGTAAGGCACTGTTCAGCAATAACTAAAACATGAGTGTATTATCAACACTGTTTTGGTCACAAATCCAAAACATAGCACAATGCAAACTACTATGAAGAATATTAACTCATACCAACCAAAACCAGTACACACAGGCAAACCATTCTTTCCAACTGCCAACTCCTTGGATCAATTTGTTGCTTTTCCGTATCAGCATAGAATTTTTTTTTTAATGATGCTGTGAATATTTTTACTTCTATTCAAAACTTGTTATAATACTAGCTACGTGTAGTCCAGAATATAAAACTGGTGCAAGGCAAAAGTTTGTTGATCTGTGTGTGTAATTATCCATGCTGTTTATTTGTTCCCACTCTTCTTCACATGCTTGTGGCCCAAACCGACTTCTTTGCATAAATATCCAACCAGTATTAATTATAGTGGTTCCAGGAACTGTTCCAAATAGTCAGTTTAAATGTGGCCACCCTGCTTTGTTAGGGAAGATAATTTAGGTATGCGGGCAAGAGCCAGGTTCATGCCAGTTTGTCTTAGGGCCAAAGATTAATGCCTTGCCTATATTCTTTTAAAGGAATAGATGTAGCCCTATTTCTGTGATTTCTGACAAAGAAATGGGAGAAATAGTATGCCTTCTTTACTTTTTTTTTTTTTTTTTAATAAAGTGCAAGGTCCTGCACATGGGTCAGGGCAATCCCAAGCATAAATACAGGCTTGGTGGAGAATGGATGGAGAGCACCCCTGAGGAGAGGACTCGAGAGTACTAGCAGATGAGAAGCTCAACATGAGCTGGCAATGTCCACTTGCAGCCCAGAAAACGAACTGCATCCTCGGCTGTATCATAAGAAATGTGGCCAGCAGGTCGAGGGAGGTGATTCCGTCCATCTACTCTGCTCTCATCAGACCCCACCTGGAGTACTGTGACCAGCTCTGGAGCCCCCAACATAAGAATGACGTGGATCTGTTGGAACGAGTCCAGACGAGGGCCACAAAGATGATCAGAGAGCTGGAGCACCTCTCCTATGAGGATAGGCTGAGAGACTTGGGGCTGTTCAGCCTAGCAAAGAGAAGGCTTTAGGAAGACCTTATTGGGGCCTTTCAATACTAAAAGGGGCTTATAAGAAAGATGGGGACAAACATTTTAGCAGGACCTGTTGTGATAGGACAAGTGGTACTGGTTTTAAAATAGAAGGAAGTAGATTTAGATTAGATAATAAGGAATAATTTTTTACAATGAGGGTGGTAGAACACTGGAACAGGTTGCCCAGAGAGGTGGCAGATGCCCCATCCCTGGAAATATTCAAGGCCAGGTTGGATGAGGCTCTGAGCGACCTGATCTAGCGGAAGATATCCCTGCTTCTTTCAAGGGGGGTTGGAGTAGATGACCTTCAAAGATCCCTTCCAACCCAAACTATTCTATAATTTTATAATTCTATGAGAGTATCTTTACCTTTCTTTCCTTTGGATGAACATTTTGAGACATATCTGAAAAAAAAAAAGAAGAAGAAATAGGCATTATCTTATTCCAAAATACAAACTTACAGCTCAAGGGACTTGCATGTTGCAGGTCTGATTGTGGCAACTCATGTAGAACCCAGACCAAGTTTTCATACTAGCCCCAAACCCTGCAAAAGCTGCTACCAAACCAACTCATAAGCAAAATACGGAATTTACGTTGAAGTTTAAATATCTATAAACCTTCTTGTGTGCAAATATCATGCCAATTTATCACCATTTTACAGTTTTGTATACTTTTGTGCACAGACTCTTGTGCAACTCCGAGTATATGCAGCTTTGATTTAGAGGCTTATGTGTCATATACAATGTACAGCAACAAATTTACAGTGAGTCTAACATGTTGGACCTATTATTCACTGAGTATGTAGGCTTTCTGAAACTATCTGCCACAGGTCTACTGCCCTTAGGACCATATCTTAAGAGAGCTCTATATCTCAGAATATGGATCTGTCTAGGGTAATTATATTCTCTATTTGTTTCATTAAATACCCAAATAAAGGGTGAATTAGCTAATAATTTTATGTACATGAAGGTGGCAGAAATGTATACCTGAGACATAAATATGTGCCACAGTAAAAGATACAAAGCATTTTCTTAAAAAAAAAAAAAAGTATCAATGTCCCTTATATTCAGAAAAAGAAGATAATCACCCATCCCCTCACAATCCAGCAATCGTGTCATCCCAGACTAGAACTAAACTCCAACTTTATTTGAGTCTCTTTCAAAACACACTCCTCAAGGACTACCTGTCAGGTAAAGTAAGAACTCGTGAAAGAAGAAACAGGAGGAATTTGAGATTCCTTGATGTCCTGCTGCCAGTCCAGAATGACATTTGTTTCCCATGTATCATATTTCTAGCTGCATGTGGATACCTCAGTCACTAGACATCTACAAGGTATTACATGTATTTCAGATATCAATATTCACTGTAGGAATATACAAATGAGCTAGATTTCTAAATTCGCAGAGGAAATTTAAGCCTAAATTTAGTTTCCTGAAGAAATGTTTGAAGTGCCACTTGATATACCCTGAGATATTCTACCCGGACTATGGGTTTCACTCTGGGAAAGAAATGGTCTCCTGGAAGTCTTGTGTCACATCTTCCTGCTGAGAATGACTTAGATTCTCTAGAATGCTTCAAATTACTCTAGATACCTATGTTTAAACAATAAATACAATGAATACAAATTTTTTGCACTATAGAGAGCTGCTAATGTCACTAAACGTAGTATAAAATAAATAATTCTCTAGATTCCATTGGATGTGCTGACCATATCTTTATTGACTGTAATGGTGGTTTATCCATCTACCCCAAAGGTAGAAAACTCTGCAATCACGTAAATATAGGTCTCTGAATATGGGAGATAATTTCATCCTAGATTGATTTCCCTTGTAGATATGGTAGAGGTTTGTCTACAAATTAAACAAATAGTGTATTATTTCAAGTTGACACCATTCTTATGTCCTTTAAGAATTAACAGCCCTAACTACAGCTGTTTTGTATTATATTGTAGTGTTATTGTTACACACACAGACACACACACATGCATATATGAACTAGTTTGGGCTATCAGTGATATCTCAGATTAAGTTAATGCTCGAATAACATAGAGCTTGCTTAAAACTTAACAGTTCTTGATCACTGTGTATCACACTCAACCTATACATGTCTAACTAAACCTAAATATGTATTTCATTATATTTATGTGCAATAGAGCTAGATAATTCTGTAATTCTTGATAAATTTACATTTTAATAGAAGATCAAGAACAGTGTCTTCCTTGTATCAACTGGTGGCTAAAAAAAATAGTAAAATTATGTACATGGACTATTCATAAAAATTGCTTTACTTTAATTGTAACAACAACAAAAAAAAGAAAGTTGATTGAGGGGTTAACTGCATGACACTGGCCTTTAACATAGAATGACTTACTCTTGTGTGAGTAAGAGAACACAGGTGTTATAAATATTAGAGCAGTTATACATATATATATAGATATATTCTCCCACGTGTCTTGTGACTTGTACTCATCATATCTACTGAGTCAGAACTGCTTCTCTGTATAGTTTCTGAAGGAAGCATTACAGTTCTTATTGTATAATATTTTAGTCCGTCACAAATCCTGTAGGACAATGTTACATGTGACTGAGTCTTACAGGATTACCTCACAGTTATCTAGAAATCTCTTTAATCCATCAGAAGATCCTATAGGATTGTTTTGTAAAGGCATAAAAGGAAATGGCTCTGACCAAGTCTGCTTCTCTGACAAAATAGTTCCTTCAGTATATAAGAGTCATATCCACAATTTCATGTAATGTTGGTGGCATTTCCATTTCAGTTTAATAAACTCTTTTGAGTTTTATGGTTTGGATTCTATCACAGAGCATATGTAAAGGTTTACATTAGGTCAACTTGTCAAGTAAATTAAGTTGGTTTGTCGTGTATAAGATTCTAAAAAAAAAAAAGATAATCCATTTGCCAAGTAATTTTAACTGCAATAAGATTCAAGGTTAAGTAAAAGTGATCCTTCTAACATCTAGAAACATCACTAGATTGAAGTCTAACCTAGATTTATGAGTAAATACATTTCGTGATTGTATTTAATAAATTCAGCTACCATCAATCTTTAACAGAGAAAAATTACACGCAAAATGATTTTCGGACAGCATGGCAACAGTAAATGTATATAATATACAAATACGCACATGATAAGAGAGAGAGGTGATTGGTTAAGAGGAAGACACATTCTTATAATTGTTTGGTTGCAGTATTTAATTTACAACTGTTGAAGTTTGGAAAAGTTTGAGAATATATATAAGTATTTTTGTATATATATATATATATGTATATACATATGTACATGTATTTTCATTCTTGGGCAGTGTCCAAGTGTGCAAGCATGTGATTTGGAAACTCCATCTGGAGTTTCACCTGTTGAAGGATTTGAAGGACAACAAGAAGAGTTTCTGTAGGTATAACAGCAGCAAAAGGAAAATCAAGAAAAATATGGGCCTGCTGCTGAACTGGACAGACAGTCTGGTGACAACACAGAAAAGACTGAAGTGCTGAATGTCTTCTTCAAATTAGTCTTTATTAGTAGACATACCTTCAGCAATCCTAGGTCTCCAAGACCTATGGGCAAGTCTGGAGCAAGGAAGACTTACTTCTTCTCGAAATAAGTTAAGGAAGACTTACTTTAAGGTGGGGGAAGATTAAGTTAGAGAACATTAATCTGAACTGGATGTATGGAAGTTCATGGATCTTCATAAGATACACCAACAATGTAGAAGAAGCTGGCCAATGTCTTTGTGGGGCCACTCTTGATTATATTTGGAAGACTGTGGAGATTAGGATTGATTCCTGAAAACTGGAAGAAAAGAAATGATACATCTCTCTTCAGGGACAAAGAGAAACTGCAGGTCAACTTAATCTCAACTTTGGGAAAGCAATGTTACAAATAATCCTGGAAACCATTTCCAGACACATGAAGGAGAGGAATGTGATTGGGAGTTGTCAGCATGGATCCATCAAAGGAATATCATGTGTGACCAACCTGATAGCCTTTTAAGATTAGATGACTGGCTTGGTAGATGAGGGGAGAGTAGCCGATGTTTATTTAGAGTTCAAGGAAGTTTTTGACGTGGTCTCCCATACTATCCTCATTGACAAACTGATGACATATGGGCTAGGTAAGTGGACAGTAAGATGGATTAAAAACTGGCTGAATTGCTGGACTGTCCTTGTTTTGGCTAGGATAGAGTTAATTTTCACCTGAGCTGCCAGGAGAACTGGAGCTGGTGGCCCCTATGGCTGGGGCACACAGCTGAAATAGTTTACTAATTAGCCAACAGCTGGGGTAAGTTTACTCACATTAGCAAAAGGGCTATTCCATCCCATGTGACATCATGCTCAGTATGTAAGTAAAGAGGGAAGGCTCCTGCTGCTTAGGAGGAAACTAGGTGTTGGGATTTTTTGGGAGCTATGGTACTGTATTTGTTTTCCATCTCTGTTTTATTTTCTTCTGTTATTTCTCTTAAATTTATTTTTTCTGTTTCATCTCAACTCATGAGTTTTGCTGCCTTTTCTTTACCAGTTCTTCCTTCTGTCCCACTGGAGGTGGAGGCGGGGAGTGAGCGGGAGACTCTGTAGATTGGTCCTGAGTGGGGCTAAATTATGACACATGGAAACTTATTTTTGCCTTGTTAACTTTGATTTTTTTATCTCTGTAACTTTGATTTGTGACTTGGTAATGTTGGTATATGCTTTGGTAGTTTTGAATCACTGTTCAAGTGATTATACCATGCAGTAATAGAATGAACCTTGTCATCAAACTTTATTAAGTTGCACTTTCACAGCATCATATTAGAACCTCTTCTGCTAATACCTTTGACAGTGGTTCTTTAAGTGCTCTAAATCACCCATTTGTGACATACACCAGATGGTTGTGTTGCCATCAGAAGGACCTCAGCAGATTGTAGAAATGGACTGACAAGAATTTCATGAAGTCCATCAAAGGAAAATGTAAGGTCCTGTACCTGGGGAGGAGTAACTCCATGCACCAATATAGGCTAGAGGCCAACTGGCTGGAAAGCAGCTTTACAGAAAAGGCTGTCGTGGTCCTGAGGGACAAGTTGAACAAAAGCCAGCAATGTGCCCTAGCCACCAAAAGGCAAACAGCTTTTCGGACTGCATTAGGAAGAACATTGCCAGTAGGTCAAGGAAAGTGATCCTTCCTTCCTGCTCAGCCCTGGCAAGATACATGTGCAGCTCCGGGCTCTCCAGAACAAGGGGAAAAACAAATATACTGCAGCAAATCCAGCAAAGGGACATGAACATGCTTAAGTCACTGGAGCATTTTCCATATGAGGAAAGGCTGAGGGAGATAGGACTCTTCAGCCTGGAGAGGAGAAGGTGCAGGGGAATCCTATCAGTGTTTGCAAATACCTGATAGGTGGAATCCTGACTCTTTTCAGTGGTATCCAGTGACAGGACAAGAGGGAATGTTTCAGTACAAACTGAAATACATAAAATTCAATTAGACATAAGAAATTTTGTTTGTTTGTTTTGCAGCTGGTCAAACACCTGAATAAGCTGCACAGAGAGGCTGTAGAGTATCCCCCCTTGGAGATATTCAAAACCCAACTAGATGCAACCCTATATGATTATCAGTAGAAAAAAATATCATTATGATTTGAGTACTAATATCCTTCTAAAATATTTTTTCTGGTCTTCAGACCAAAAGTATAAAATTATTTAGTATTCAATAACTGCAAATATGTACCTCTCTTCTAAAAAAAAATAGATAATTTAATTTTTATACATTGGATTTTTTATAAATGTTAACAATGGATAGTAATATAGTATTCATTTTTAGGAATAAGATGGGATAATTAAGCAGTAAATATAGGTTGGATGAGAAAGAATCCATTGAATTAAAATAGATTGATATTTGATGTTAATGTTTATTTTAGTAGGAAAGCTAACTTTTAAAAGGTACAAATAATGAACTATAAATGAATTAATACAGCTATAATGCAAGGCATCTAGTAAAGATATCTTTCCATTTCTAGGAAAAATATTCCAGCAATGGGTATCTATAAAGACCTCCCTTCTTGTTAACATTCATGGGCTATATTCATAAATGCAATGACAAACTTCAGAATTTTGTGGAGCAGCACCTGTGATTTGACTTAATTATGAGATTAGAGAGAAAACAATGCCTCAGTGGCTATAAAATCAGAATTGAGAGGTGTGTGTTATTGTTAAGTTCTCTTTATTATTACAAGTTTAATGAAATAAATGCAATTGCAATACTATAAACCAGATGAATCTGACATGGTTTATAATTTTCATTCCTCTTCTGAGATTGGCTCCTGACTCCTGGAGAGCTGGGCTGAAGCCAATGGGATGAGGTTCAACAAGACCAAATGCCGAGTCCTGCACTTCGGCCACAACAACCCCAGGCAGCGCTATAGGCTTGGGGCGGAGTGGCTGGAGGACTGTGTGGAGGAAACGGACCTGGGGGTACTGATTGATGCTCGGCTGAGCATGAGCCGACAGTGTGCCCGGGTGGCCAAGAAGGCCAACGGCATCCTGGCTTGCATCAAAAACAGCGTTACTAGCAGGAACAGGGAGGTAATTGTCCCCCTGTACTCGGCACGGGTGAGGCCGCACCTCGAGTACTGTGTTCAGTTTTGGGCCCCTCACTGCAAGAAAGACATTGAGGCCCTGGAACACGTTCAGAGGAGGGCTACGAGGCTGGTGAGGGGTCTGGAGCACAGGCCTTATGAGGAGCGGCTGAGGGAGCTGGGATTGTTCAGTCTGGAGAAGAGGAGGCTCAGGGGAGACCTTATAGCTCTCTATAACTTCCTGAAGGGAGGTTGTAGTGAGCTAGGGGTCGGCCTTTTCTCTCCTGTAGACAGTGATAGAACTAGAGGCAATGGTTTCAAGCTGCGCCAGGGGAGATTCAGGCTGGACATTAGGAAATATTACTTCTCGGAAAGGGTAGTCAGGCACTGGAATGCACTGCCCAGGGAGGTGGTGGAGTCACCGACCATGGGGGTGTTCAAGAAACGTTTGGATGTTGTGTTGAGGGATATGATTTAGCTGAGAAGTATTGGTGATGGTTGGACTGGATGATCTTTTAGGTCTTTTCCAATCTTGATAATTCTGTGATTCTGTGATTCTGTAATTAAAATCAGTAAGGGCAAGTATGTTAACTCTAAGCCATACTGGCATGTTATGGCTCATGTCCATATGGCTAAACTACCACATCTATATTGCTTACTGTGACTAGTTGCTTACCTGTGCAGCCATTGCCATCACCTGAAACAGAGATTGTTGATATGGCCTGGAACTGTGCAAAGGCATGTAACAAGAAGCCAGCATGGATGATCACAGGCTATTGCTTGATGCCATGTTCTGATCCTATTTAGTTTGCTAGTATAGATAAAGACCTAAATATCATCTTCCATCTCATTACTTCTCATGTATAGCTTCTGGAAGTCCCTATGCCATTTGCTGTGCTCGACAGGCAATGATGATGAATGAGTTAAGGAAGAAAATAACATTCTCATTGAGCTGAGTGATGAACTGCAAGACTTTCTTGCATAGAGGTTAAACTGGGAAACTCTTTAAAAATCAGGTATAACTGTAACAATTGGGTCTGCAGAATCAGAACAAACTGCTGATAGGACAGTCATTCGTGAAGACACTCATCCCTCCCTCTAGCCCATCTCTTAACCTTTCTAGTACCATGATGTCACAAGAGAAGTGTCAGAAAATGGTGTGGTCAGAGTATCAGCTGAATTTCCCTGAATGTTGCCACAGGAGAACTGCAGAGGAAATGCCATCCACCCTGATCTAGTGGAAGATGTCTCTGCTCTTTTCAGGGGGTTGGAATAGATGACCTTTAAACGTCCCTTCCAACTCAAACTATTCTATGATTTAAAATCAAATTCACTCAAAAATAGTTCAAATAAATGAAAATAATTAATGCATTATCGTGAAGAAATTGACCCTAAACTTCAGGTAGAAATCCAGGAAGAGATAGCATGCAATTCTCATTTAAGCACGCTGGTTTCTGATGCTATATTCAGGGAAGTTTGGTATTATAATGAGAGTCACAGAGTGAATGTCCTAATACTCAAAATTACATTTGAGTTGCAGAGTCTGTAAGTAACTAAGTAGCTGAGTACATAATTTGTCTCAGATGCTTGTTTTGTAAATGTGCTTCAAGTTCATTGTTACAATGTAATTATTTTAGAATTAATTTTGTTTCATTTATTTTTTTATAGTTAACGAACTCATTAGGTGCTCGTTATTTAAAAATCAGACACTAAAAAGAAATTCATTATACAATCAATTAGGAGCTTATTGACTTAAGTCCAAACCTCACTGTGCTCTGTGTGACTTAGAGAAAGTCCAGTACAAAAGCTTGTTTGTGGGAGTGAAATTTTAACTCCTTTTAGTCACCATCAAAATTTCTTTTGGCCTTTTTAGAGTAGCATCCATATACATTCAGAATATTGCATGAAGTTCACATCAAGAATAATATTTTCACGCTTAATAGTTTCCATGCTTTTCCAGTTGCTTCTGTAGGAAATCTGTCAGAAGCTGCGTAGTTTTATTCGTGATATTACCTACAGCCATTTTGTGTTGGCTGAGAATTTAGAAATCTGCTGTCACTTAGTAGAATTTGAAAACTACACCAGAGAAAGAAGCATGATTTGTCCAATTTTCACCTTGTCATTTATCATTTTGATTATGCTGACAACCATATGATGTGCCTGTAAGATACATAAGTGAAACACAAGACTTTCAGATCAGAAGTTTAATTCAGCATATTTTGAAGCTCACAGGTCTCTCACTCCAAGCAGCTACGGTCTAAGACCCCAGCAGAAGGAATTTTATTTCTATCACAAGGAAAGAGTAGCTAGGTCATAGGTTGTTGCATTTTGTTTCTTTGGGTCTAATTTTGCACACCTGTCAAGGCTTTATGTACCTATAGTAATGATGGGAAAGGCAGAGAGCAGTGGAGGGCTAAAAGTAACACCTGGATGTGCTGATAAGATGTTAGGCACAGATGTCCCTTAGTGAAATCAATACAGTTGTTCAGTAGGTTGATAAAATTTGTCTTACCTTGTAGTGGAAATCCAACTATCAGCACAGCCATATAAGTGTAGATATTTAGGGTGAAATTTTGATCCAGCTGAAGGTGGTAGAGAACATATCAAAAATTATTCAGTCATTCGGTCTTATTGATGGTTATTTTTCTTCACTGTGATGTGATTTGTTCTAAAGCAAATGCAGTAATTTGTAATTGGTTTATGATGTTTAACAAGTCAGCTTGTTAAACATAAGTCACATTTTTATCAGTGGCTTTCATAGTAATGAAAACAGCCTATAAACTGAGTCTTCCACTAATAAAGGGTACTTCCGCTAGTAAAGTATAGTCGAAAGACTACAAAAAAAAGTGAAATTAAGCATCTGAATTAGCCAAAGAAATGTCATTGATGTTTAACGGGCTGGATAAACAGAGACATGAAGTCAGAAGAATAAAAATAACTTTCATGGTGCTACCCTATACAAGATGTAAAATGCAAATATGCAGCATTCCACCGGCTACTACTGTGTTTCTCAGTTGGAAATTTGAATCTTTGCTGAGTTCGTCAACCTGGAAGAGTAGATGCAGGGGAGTTCTGCTTGCAGTACCATGAAGGTGGAATTGATAGGACTTGTGGCTCCCAGTTCCTTCTAAGAAAACATTACTTGAATTAGGAAAATTAATTAAATTTCTACTCCTTTAGATCTATTTTCTTATCCTTTTACTCATACCCTAAACATAACCTTGTGTGGAATATTTTTTTTACAAAATATATTTTTAAAAAATATCTTTTATATAACTTTTCACATTACAAATGAACCATACAATTCTAGAACAGTAGTTACTTCAAGGTCTTCAGAAAGCATGAACAGATGAACATTATGAATTTCAATGAGCCTGTTCACATCTTTCATGTACAGTAAACCTAGAATGGAGGGAATAAAGCTGACAGTCTGTTGTTTCTGCTATATGACTGCCACTTTTCCTTTTCCACTTCAGGCAACAGTTATGCAACCTATATCCTGAATCATAACCTGCAGGAAGAGTGAAGAAGTCTCACTGATTTCCTGAGAGTAGAAATCCTTGGTAGTTTTCCAGCATGGGTTAATGCCCAGCTCATTGAACTTCAATCTGAATTGTGTCAAAAAAAAGTAGTTGCAAACCTCAGGATTTACCCATCCTCTCAGATTTTCTTATCCTTTTCCTTTACTTCCTTAAGAGAAAACCATTTTTTAAAGAGAATCCATTTGACCATGGGATGAGAGCTGTCCAAGTTTCCTACACATTTATACCAAATCTCTCAAAGAACACCTCTGTGTTCTGGTATTGTTGATTTCTCTAAACAGTTATCACTTTGACTCCTTTACTTCTCATCACTGACCTCATCAGTCTTTTTCCCTCCTGTCCTGGCATCTTCCAACATGCCAGGACCAGCCTAGATTTTTTACCTTCAGACTTTTACTGACTGCACAGAAATAATCTCTTTTTCTTCAAGGGCTTGAAAATGATTCAAGACACATCTTCTATCCAGAAAGCTGTCTGCATGAATGGGAGCCAATAATCTTTCAGCTTACCCCTCTGCTGAAACATTATGTTTTAGGTAAATACACTGACTTCTCAGAACTTAAAATGGAAAGTGTGAATCTTCTGTTTGGTTTTGTGGGTTTTTAAAAATTTTATTTTCCTTGCCAAAGTGACTAATTTGAACAATTTAGACATAGGGACTTATTCAATTGTCTAAACATAGATATCATATATTGCTATCTAAAGTATTTAGTCTGGCCTCCAGATGCTCTTTCCAGGAGAACATGGGCTTTCTCAGTTCTGTGTCATGCTGTCAACTCCATGAAGATATTCTGAGTATCCTAAGGGACTCCAATGGCATGAATCTTCTGAATTTGGGTAAATAAATCTGACAGAGTGGATTTGGCATGTTGTCATGAATGAAAACAATAAAAAATAGTCAGAGTTCAATTACCTTAAAACACAGATATAACTTATGTGCATGCCAGTAAGCATGCACAGTTTGAATTTCTTGCTTTATATTTGAAAACAGATTTTTGTTTGGATTAAAAAAATGTCTTCAACTTGTAATAAGGGCTGCTTCTGAAGCCATTTGAAGTCAGTGGAAAGAATCCAAAATTACTTTTGCTTTGAATCTGGACAGAAATTGCATTGCCTATATATCTTTGACCATTATATCCTACTGTCTGTCAACTTTTCAGCCTGTGAGGAAATAATTTTTCAGTGTTCTGAGTAAAGTTAATTCAAATCAATACTACGCTATACGTCATACATGCAAGATTCTTCTGAAGAGATGCAAAGAAGTAACAAGTATTCATGACAGTTGACACTATCTTTGAAAGCCATATTGATTACTCAGAGAGGCAAATATGGATTTATTAAATTTAAAATTAAAAAAAACTCCTCTTGACGTGAAATATAATGTTTCATACAGACACTTAATATAGGCAGAAATGACTTTTCCTTCATGGAAAATTAAGTCTTTTTTTTTTTTTTCCTTCCTATTAGCATTTCAATTGAAAGCATTTCCACTCATTTCCTTCTTAATGGAAGCATATAAATAGCAATAGACTTTAAGTACGTTTTTTTTTTTTTTAAAGCAAAAAAATTCTTTTACATTAAGAACCTCAATAACGTCTCTAAATAGGAGTACTGCAAACAGTAAATCAATCAAATTACTTGTTTCAATTCATTACATATATATTGGGGTTTTTTTTATACTGGTTCACATCTGAGCCCAGAACAGTCCTTAACACTTTATACTGATGGTCACTTTAAGTAGAAAACTAATGCATACAATGTAACAGATTCAAGTATATTTTTTTAGGGTGACAGTGACATATTTCCTGAAATTATGTGGCTCTAGCAAAAAAAAAAAAATCCTTTATGCAGAGGTTTGAATATTTAAAGTTTGTTTTGAAAAAAAAAAATTAAGAATTACAAGAAAAGTAAACTAAATCCTAATGGAGGCTAGGAGGCATAGGTAGATAACTGACCATAGTATAGCTAACTCAGTGCTTTTGTGCAAAAAGCAGGCATAGTTGACACGTAAGTAGAAACATTCTACAGACTATAGGAAGGGGCTAAAGCAATGTAAGTTGCTATGGGGGCACAAATTACTGGAGGAGGCTCCGGGGAGACCTTATAGCAGTCTTCCGATACCTAAAGGGGACCTAAAGGGGACCTAAAGGAAAGACGGTGAGAAACACTTCAGTAGGGCCAGCAAAACTGACCTGACTCATTTCATACAAAAATCCTCCAGTTGCCCTACTCCAGAGTAACTTATGCTTGCTTTTTGTTTCAATTTATATCCCTTTTCCTGCTGCTACGGTATAAAGAGTGCTATCTGGACCTGGTACAAGGTGGTCAGCACAATGTAAATTAGTGTGATAATATGGAATCTTTTAGTCATTGATATATATTGATAACATATTATATTCGTTTAAATATAGTTCTTTTTTTTTTTTCTCTAGTTTCTGTTTAGCCCCCTGAGGTGGAAGACAGGGACAGAGAGTAGAATAAACCCCACACAATTCAAGAGGAAACAGTTAATGACTTGCTACGCCACCTGGACACGCAAAAGTCTATGGGGCCAGATGAGATCCATCCGAGAGTACTGAGGGAGCTGGCAGAGGAGCTTGCCAAGCCACTCTGTCGCTTATCAGCAGTGCTGGTTAACAGAGGAGGTCCCAGATAGCTGGAGGCTTGCCAGTGTGACGCTCATCTACAAGAACGGCCAGAGGAGGATCCACAGAAATACAGGCCTGTCAGCCTGACCTTCATACCAGGGAAGATTATGGAGTGATTCATCTTGAGTGTGCTCACCTGGCATGTGCAGGACAACCAGGAGATCAGGCCCAGACAGCAGGTTCTGCTTGACCAAACCAGATCTCCTCCTATGACCAAGTGACTCACCTAGTGGATGAGGGGAAGGTTGTGGATGTTATCTACCTGGAGTTTAGCAAAGCTTTTGACGCTGTCTCCCACAGCATTCTAGAGAAGCTGGTGGCTCATGGCTTAAAGATGGCTGAGCCCAGAGAGTTGTGGTGAACTGACTTAAATTCAGTTGGCAGCTGGTCACAAGCGGTGTTCCCCAGGGCTCAGTTTTGGGGGAAGTGTTGTTTAATTTCTTCATCAGTCATCTGGATGAGGGGATTGAGTGCTCCCTCAGTAATTTTGCAGATGACACCAAACTGAGTGGGAATGTCAATCTGCTCAAGAGTAGGAAGGATCTGCAGAGGGATCTGGACAAGCTGGATCAATGAGCCACAGTCAATTTTATGAGGTTCAACAAGGCCAAGTGCTGGGTCCTACACCTGGGTCAAAACAATCCCATGCAATGCTATAGGCTTGGGGAAGAGTGACTGGAAAGCTATCCGGCAGAAAAGGACCTGGAGGTGCTGGTTGACAGCCGGCTGAACATGAGCCAGCAGTGTGCCCACATGGCCAAGAAGACCAACAGCATCCTGGCTTGCATCAGGGATAGCGTGGCCAGCAGGACTAAGGAAGTGATTGTGCCCCTGGCACTGGTGAGGCCACACCCTGAATACTGTGTTCAGTTTTGAACCCCTCAGTACAAGAAGGACATTAAGTTGCTCGAGCGCGTCCAGAGAAGGGCAATAAAGTTGGTGAAGGGTCTGGAGAACAAGTCTTATGAGGAGCGTCTGAGGGAACTGGGATTGTTTAGTCTAGAGAAGAGGAGGCTGAGGGGACACCTTATTGCTCTCTACAACTACCTGAAAGGAGGTTGTAGTGAGGTGGGTATTGATCTCCTCTCACAAGTAACTGGTGATAGGATGAGAGGAAAAGGCCTTAAGTTGCATTAGGAGAGGTTCAGATTGGATATTAGGAAACACTTCTTTACTGAAAGAGTGGTCAGTCACTGGAACAGGCTGCCCAGGGAAGTGGTGGAGTCACTGGAGGTGTTAAAAAAAAAAAAATGTATAGACTTGGTACTTCAGGACATCATTTAGTAGGTATGGTGGTGTTGGGTTGACAGTTGGACTTGATGATCTTAGAGATCCTTTCCAACTGTAATGATTCTATGATTTTATGATTCTATGTATTGGTGAATTCATTCCTTTTTTTTTTTTTTTGGTTCCTGAAATTTCCTTCTATCTTTTTCCCCTATATTTCCCATTTAAGCCCAAGTTCTTTTCTTTCAACTTTCTCAATTTTTATTCTTTTCTTTTTTTTTAAGTTGTCTTCCACTTTCTTATATTCATAGGTTATAGCATGGGAAGTTACAGATATAAGGCATGAAATAGACATCTGGTATATTTGCTCCTGTCTGATGTGACTCCCAATAGGATGGTAGTTTTCTATGACACAAGAATAATTTTAAAATAAAAGTGAGAAGTAACAGAGCAGGAACATGAGGACCCAAATAGAGGTGCAGAGAGAGAAGAACTTGCAAAAACAGGATTTTCTTCTTTTTTTTTTTTTTTCTGATTTATAATGCTTATAAAATGAATATATCAAATGCTCTATTTTATAACCATTGGCCAACTAACAAATACCAGGACTTCAGATAATGTCCATATTTGATTCAGTGTTTGCTGCCACACAGTTATTTGGCATGTCTGTAACTGCATACCATTTTGATTTTTAAGGAGTGAGAATCATATAGACCTCTGATGCTTTCTCATAAAGAGACAGAGAAAAACTATGATAACAGGGTTATATTTGTTTAAGATTTGAATTTATTGATTTACTTTTGATACTACTTTATATCTAATGTCACTTTTTGAGAAGTAGTTAAAATTTAGTTAAATTTAGTCACATGGTAGCAGTCGTTCTGTCACTTGCATTGAAAAAGTCCTTTTCTCTGTACATTTTCAAGGACAGGACATATGTCCAAAGCACCACTTATTGTCTGATTCTATACTATGGGAAAGGACTGATCTGTGATGTAGTCTATGGTCCTGATTCCTTGAGACAATATCCTGATTCCATGAGAGATTAAGACTTCCACTGACACCATTTCTAATTACTACCCACCTTTCCAGAGGAAACTAAATTGTATCAGCAGAGAGGGAGTGGTGGTGCACTTTGATACTCTGAGAATGACCAAAGGATGAGAAATGAGGGGAGCTCCAGGGACCACACTCCCTCTGAGGGCAGGACATACCCAGAGTGCTCCTCTTGCAATCCAGCTCTCATGGCACCCTATCCAGAGATTCATTTTGTTTCAAAGATTGAGGAGAAAATAAACTGTTCAGCAAATTAGTAAGGAAATATTTTAAAGAGTTGTATCTCTTGGTTGATTGATTTTTCAACTGAATTTCAGGGGGCTTGTGGTGTTTTATGGGTTTTTTGTTTTGGTTTTTTTTATGTCTCTGGATATACATATAAGCATGTCTTTAGATGTTTACAAGGTAGGAGTCTAGATATGACTTAGAGAAGAGTCAGAAGAACAATTTGGTTACCTAAACTAATAGATGTCAAATGCCATTACAGCAATCCTAGGGCATCTGAATTGCATGTAAGGATACAGAATCAAGTTCTTCTGTTCATAGGATAGCAGAATAAAAAAAAAAAAGAAAAAGAAATAGATTCTCATTTGCATTGACAACTATAGTGTCTCTTCACTACCAGCTGAATTAAATTGAAAGAGAAAAGTGAACCAAATACAATACTGAGGATAAAAATATTACTGGAAAAATGAGTTTTCATGGAAAGTCAGAGTGAAGGCTAAGGTAGTCATTGGGGAGATAGTCTACAAATTAATTCAAATGTAGTCAAATCAAAAAAAGCAGCATACACATTTTGAAATGTTGTATTAGTATCAAAGTACAGCTTGCTGTTCCTTCTGGACTGCCCAAGATATCTGTGCTACTGCCTTCAGAATATGATGGTAAGAGGAAAGAAGGAATAAAGAGGTAATTTCCATTGATGTTTTACAGTTTACTTCCTAACATAGTCCTCCATACCAGCTGATTTATTGGTAATAAATCTGGTTAGAATTAGAATAAAAAGCAAAAAAAAAAAAAAAAAACCCACAAAATTCCTTAGTACAGGAGTGCTAAAAAAAAGTATACATTTATTACAGTCCAAACATTTAGATAAGTACAAACATTTTATCATTTTATTTGACTAAAACCAGAAAGATGGAAGTGTGCCATTTGATGTTGTTTTTTCCTTTCACATAAAGTTTTATTTAACCTACAGAACAGTAAATATGTCAGTAGTATGTTAAAAATAGTACAGTATATAAATAAAATTTTCAATTACACAATACAACATGTGAAGTGAAAATTTTCTATGCTATTAGGATCTATATGGAATTAGTGCAAATGATGGATGACGTTGAAGCAATAGCTTTAGTGAAGTTATAGCTTACCTATCAAAATTTTTAAAACATCAAAATGAGAATATAATATGTCAGAAAAGAAGTCCATTTAATATAGTAGTTTGTTTTTTTTTTTCTTCTAGTACCCGTTGAAGACTATTTGAAAATAATACACGCAGCAAGTAGTCTACAAGTAATATTTCTCTTGATATAGCATCACAGCCTGCAGCAGTCTGAGCATTTGGGATTTCCCCAAGTTGAGGATCCAGGTTTCAACTTTCTTTCCTTGAAAATATTGAAATGAACTTGGCCCTACAGTAATGACAAATGCACTAAAGATTCAAGAAATATAAAGAAATAAAAATTCCTTTGAATTTGGATTGTGAGCATTAGGAGTAACTTATACAGAAGAAAAGTGTGATAAAAAAAAAAAGTCAGTGTAAGATTTTATCTGTCCTTACAAATAGTTTTTTTTTGTTTGTATCCTTAGACTGTCACACTGTTACTCTCAAGTAGATCACTTTTACTTAAGAGTCTTTTAAAGATCTTGGAGACCTGGAATTAGGACCACACACCTTATGAGCACACAAGAATTACTTGAGCTACACTTTAAGTTAAGCATTAGTATGATTGCTATCCCTGCTGCAATTATCAGCAACTGGCTGCAATTATCAACTGACTGGACTGAGACATTGCTATTTAGCATGAATTCAGTGATCTCACTTCTGAATTCTTTCCTTCTGACTCCTTGTCTTGTTCAGTTTCATACATTTGTGCTGCCTTGCTTAGAGAATAAAATAGTAGGAGTGCTTAGGGCTCATTAACTTATTGCAGTAAAACAGTCCAATGTCACAATGACTATTATAATATTACTACTGTGTTGTGGATTGTAATTATTTTTCTGTTATAAAAAGTTTACAGAAGAACAAGATTTTACAGAATCACCTAAAGAGAGATGGAAACAAAATTTTTAGAAGTTGAATTGTAAAAGCTTCTTTTGTGACCTCTACCCAACAGATAAGTTTGTCACAACAGAGAAGATTCTTTTGCAATGCAATGAGAAAGGAGGTAACAGAGTCACTGCAGATTTGGGTAACCTTGTTCTTGTGAATGGTTTAGAACAGGTTTGGCAGGTTATGAAAAGGATGAGGCATAGGTAGAACATGTTACAGGTGGTTAAGAAGTGTGCCAGAGTAACATGCCCTCAGTACAACTTAGAATGGACATATTCTAAAGAAGCTCAAATGTGGAACTGACAGAGCTTCAGCCAACTGAACTAGCACATTGGGTAACTCTAGAGTACTAGTGCACCAGATAGGCCACAATAAGTGTATCAGTCGTCCCTACCGAAGATTTAAAACTAGATTAGGCTGACTGTCAGAAATTAGCCAGCTAACAACAGCTTTTAGCATTAAAAATTAGATATTTTTATTTTCATACCAAAATGCATTACAACTTATAGAAAAAAAAATAGCTAATACTTCTAGAAAAGCCACTAGCTGCTCCAAAGTACAGGTCCTGTGGATTCTTACATTTCTGGGAGGACTTCCTGACTGGACACAGCTGACCTATGACTCTGAAGCCTGGTAGTTCAGAGTGCGTCTTACCAAAAGGAAAGTTTCAATAAAGCTCTAATTACATATTTTAATAACATTTCAGTCTCAGAAACATCCTGTGTACCAGGAGGTCTACATGGTCTACCCTAATTCAGTGTGACATGAAGTACCCATTTTAAGAGCAAATCTTCAAGCAGATCTCTCCCAGTACTGCAAACAGTGTAAATATTGACATGCTAGCCTTAAGGAATGCAAACTATTCTTACAATAAATCTATAGAAATAATAATAAATCTATGGATTCCCGTGGAAATTTATCTCAGATACAATAAAACCTCATCAAAGCAAAAAATTCCCACGTGAAAACTTTGCAGGCTGACAAGTCAGAATGTTCAAGCAAAACAAAGTTTTGATGTTAATTTTCCAGTCAGCTCAGTTTAGGATAAATTACAGGTAGGAATACTATGCCTTTCTCTAGCAGAAAGTAAACTCTTTATGTTTAACCATCTAATCCCAAAGCTTGCTAAAATCATCCTGAATCCTTTGTATGAATTTAAGTGGTTATTGAATCAGGTCAAAGTGGAAGGATAATCCCCAAGCAGAGATAACTGAAAAGAGAGCTGAATACATAAATTGGTAAAATAAGGTCAAAAAACATGGAGTCTCAAGTTGGACATAGTGAGGTCATCAAAGTGAAGAACAAAAATGTGGCCTACATCTGCCCTAATGTGGAGATCAACTATTTAGATGTCTGCATCTGACCAAATCACTGTGATTGCCCACTCAGAATCCCAATGTTTTAGACACTTCTCAGAAAGCAATTTTTATTATCCAAAGTAAAGTGAATCCCACAAAAAAAACCCCCTCCAACCAACCAAGCAAACAAAAAAAAAAAACAATTCCAAGCACTCTCAGAAGAGCATTTTTTGGTATTGTTTTATTTAAACTTTAATTGACAGAGTGTGTCTCTTAAATTGAACATGTGTCTTCATGTTCATTTTGACCTCATTTCTATTGGACACCTCTCTGTTCACATTACAAAAGCCTAATTATTCTTATTACCACCCAATGGACACTGCCATAAGTTATAGGTCAAGAGATTGTTGAATATGACCTACAGTTTGTCAGAAAAAGGTAATGGAAAGAGGAATACAACAGCAGGGATGTGCCAAAAGCCAAAAATAAGCTGGAAGGTGACTTACAATCTTTTTAGTTGATTTTAAATGGCAGTTAACCCTATAGTTGCACATGGAAGCCCACAAGAAACAAAGTCTGAATTTAAGGTCATTCAGATTTTTGTATAGATGTATAATTTAAAATCACTTATATGCACAAATGAGTCATTTTAAGTTCAAAAAATTATCACTAAGAATTTATCTTCGGTTATGACATGAGACCTCAAATTTATCTTCGGCATGACATGAGACCTCAAATCCTTACAGCATTAATATTATACTTAGATGATACATTTACTGATGTATAATTTAAAAAGAACATTTCTGATATTATTGTTTTGCTCTTCAATATTCCTTCAAAACCCTCCTTGATAAGATCTTACCTGGACAATCTTTAATAGCAATGGACAAAGTAGAGTGCTTAGCACAAAATTTACAGACACAAAAAGTAACTCTAAACAAGCCTTAATTTTTTATCAGTTTTGCTGTATACCATTAACTGCAAAGCCACTGATTGTTTGCTTTATGCAGTCTTTAGAAATTTCAGCCCAAATATTTCTTTTCTGCAGACTTCTTATTACATCGTGAAAAGATAATAAAAAATTTTTGAGCTTCAGTACTGACGTTTGCTTCCTGAGAAATAAGATGAAAAGTTTTCACTACTGAGAAAAAGTTGTGTTTTTTTTTGTTTTACATTTGATGACGCAAAAATTAGTAGATATGACAAAGAGTAGTTTAGAAAGAAAAACCACTATAGCAACTATGAGAGCTGATCTTCAACTAACTATCTTAGTAATTCACAGGAATCAGTTATCATTCCTGATGTTAAAATGCAGCTATGCCTTGTACTACTCCTGTTTATCCAAATGATTTCTTTTTTCAACTTTTTTTTCCCCTCTGGTTACTTTTGGTAAATCAAGTGTAAATAATTCTTTTTCTTCTGTTTACTGTTGTAGGGTGGTCTTATGATCTTCTCAACATCTTTTTAATTCTTCTTATAAAAATGGATAAACAAAGAAAACTTTATCTTCCAGGTCATATGTTTGTCATCAAGCATCAGCTGTCCTGTTCATGTCTCTATTTCTTCCAAGGCTACAATATATTATATTTCTCAGTTGTATGAAACCAAAGAGAAAATAAAAGATTAAATTCTGATACAACTGAAAATGTATTCAGAGCGATATCCCTTGTCTTGCATAAGAGGGCAAGTTAAGTGAATATATGTAATTATTTTCAAGTAAATAAAAGTGGTAAGGGCAAACTTGTCATGTACAATGTTTCCATTTTTGAATACCCTTCCTAGTAACTTACCAAAGCTGAAGAAAGAGGTGATTTAATTAGCAACAACAACAGCTAAGCATATTTGGGTTAATCAGGTCTCAAGGATATTGTGAAAAACTTCAAAAGGACTTTGGTGAATAGGCAGCATAATTCTGGAAGAAATAATTTTCATTGAAGGCAAAGTGGTGCACTTTGGAGGGAATACTATGACCTGCTTGTGTTATGTCTGAGTTCTATATGAACTGCAACACAAATGAACAAAAAAAAAAAGGGGTACCAATACTGACAGATCAATAAAAATTTCTGCAGTGCAGGTCACAAAGCAAACAAAAAGCTCACCTGAAACAGGATGCATACAAGAAGGTGGTGAAAACTAATACATAAATTCTTGTAATGTTATTATATAGATCAGAAGTATGTTACCAGCTAAAATACTGTATTTGTTTCCAGACACACCAATGAACAGATGAAGGAAAAGAAGAAAGGGATTTCTAATTAGGTCTTTTTTTTTTTTAGAAAAATGAATATTTAATTTTACTGTTCTTCTTAAACCAAGTTTATTATTCTCAATAATGTCTACTCTGATTCAGATGCACATCCAGTAATCAATGGGGCTCTGAAAAGAAGAAAGTGTGTTTCATTTGGACAGTAATATGAATGATTGCCGTAGTTGCAAATGCAGATATGCAAAACATAAGAGTGTTTTCTATATATTTCAAAAGTGTGGCTCCATGAATAACTTGCCCAGGAGCCATCATGCAGAAGGTCATAAATTGTGTATCACAAGCATCAGGATTTCAGTTATAACTCAGTTATGTGTCTGTTTTTAATGGATGCAAAATTCCATCATGGAATTCTGCTCGTAGTGAATACGCCTCCTTGTTTCCACAAAGAGGTTATGATCTCTTTATTAAAGTTCATGTTATGTCCATCCATAATGGTAGTAGAATACTGACTTCCAACAAGTGAGATCTGCACAAATTTGTCAAAAAACTTTTCACTTCTTCCTAATATAAGTGGTATTACAATTATTGTGTACCCCCCAAAAAAGTGATCCAATAACTGCTGTAAAGTTTTCTAGTTTCAGGCATTATTTTAAAATATAGCCATTAAGGATGCTTGATAGGTTTGACACAGATGGTTTGTATTCACTGTCTAGAGTTAAATCTGTTTAATATTATTATTGACAGACTTTTACAACATTATAATGTTCTCTTTCATAACATAAAGAATTTTTTTTTAAAAAAAAAAACCACAAACAATTCAGGCATGTTCAGTAATTACTGTGAAAAATGTGTTTCAAAACCTTTTACTGTCAGTTACATTGCAAGTCATTTAATTTTGATTATTGAAGTCATGGTTAAAAAAACATTACAGGTAATAATATTCTGTGCTCACAATTAAGTAAATTTTCTAAACATTCATAACAGAAGACATTCATGAAGTAAGTTATTCAATTTTGCCAGTTATGAATTTATTTTAAGCATTGAATATTTGAAGAGAATCAAATAAGATTTATTTTTTTTTTTTGGAAGCTCTCTCCTATTTTCTAAATAATTTGAAAGTTGCATGGGGTTAATATTTTTAGAAATACGTCATATAGGTGCCAATAAGCCAGTTTGAAACTGATTGTCTCTGTACATATTTCAAGTTCAAAGAATCTGTGGCCACATCTTTATTGTGGATTAGATGAAACAGGCTACCAGTCAAAACAAGTTAGGAAAATTTTCCATTATGCCTTTTCATTCCCAAAAAAATATTTCAGGGAAAAAATAAATAAATAAAGGTTCAATGTACATGATTTTGATGATCCTTTCTTACAGAAAGGAGGTTCTGTCTAGGGAAGGAATCCTTGTAGCGAAGCTGAATGCAGTCATGATTAAATATGAAGCAATATCAATGTGTGAAATCCTCTGTAGCTCAACCACAGAATGAATAGGGTTTACATAGAAGCTAGAATTTCAGTACCAATACAACTATCCTGATGTGTGGCTTACATTCCACATCTAAACTATAAATACTATTTTAAATAAAATTTTAATTTGAAAGAACTGAATGCAGTTTTATATGTATACTAATCCACAGCACTATACTGCAGGGTGACTGTTCCAGGCTCTAGGAGCTCAGAAAACCCTTAAACATATCTGACATTTTTGTCAGTTTTGTAGTTTCTCACCAACTAGTTGTTCTCCAAGGACAGCCTAAGTGGTATAGATACATAGATATATGTATTTGTACATTTACAAAATATATACATAAATAAATGAAATATATCATTTATATTAAAGGTAGCCTGAACTTTATCACGGAAAGATAGAATACATCCAGAAGTAGTTCCAAATACACAGTAGCTCTGAGCAATTGATGTCTGACTGGAAAACAAAATAACTCTTGTTTTTAACATAAATATGTTGCTCTACTGTGTAGCCCTGATGGGAGTACTCTGCCAAAGTGAGTCTCCAGTCATAACAGATAAAGGAATCATAGGCAATTTGTCAAATAGGCAGTTAACATTTCTCTTTTAAAGTTATAAGTATTGCAGATTAATTCTATAAGTAGAACGAAGGCTACTTGTTGTCTTCATGATTCTGGATCAATGAATTTATTTTTTTTTTCCTATTTTAATATGTTTAGCAAAGCTTTCCTGACCCAACAAAGTCCTTTTTTAAGAATATTCCACTGCTACTTTGAAGATTATATAGGTGGCACAATTAAAGTGCTCAAAAGAGAAAAAATATTTTACTGGACATAGTAGTCATCACTTTGGATCTAACCACAGGTGGTGATGTTGTGGTTTGAGAGTTAGAGGGAAAAGTACAGATCATACTAGACTATTAAAGGGAATTTTTTTTTTTTCCAAAATGAGAGAGAAAGAGCAACAGAGATTTATTTTTTTTTAGATATGTAGGATGAGGAAATATATATATATATATAGATACCTTATTAATATTATAATTTCACACATCTTTTCAGTCTCATATAATGAAAAGCAGTTTGTAGTGCTATAAAATAAAATAATAAAACCTTTTTAGCCAAAATATTTTTTTTTCATTTAAAATAAACAAATAACCCCCCCCTGCAATTTAATGATAGTGATACAAAAGACTGTAAAACTATTTAGAAGTTTCACATGCAGCACTCAGAAGAAAAGATGCAAAACATTTCTCTATCAGCAAGTGTATATCTATATACATGAATATGGAAAATCAACTACATTTATTCATGTAAATATGGAAGCTTATTGGTTTTGGAAATGGAAACACAGTTACAGTGCTATTATGCTATAGATATAGGGTAAAATAGAATATGGGGCTAGAAGTTGTGAAGAAGTCCTGTTGTGATAGGACTAGGGGTAATGGTTTTAAAACAGAGGGAGGTAGATTTAGATTGGACATTAGGAAAAAATTTTTCACAATGAGAGTTGCAGAACACTGGAACAGGTTGCCCAGAGAGGTGGTGGATGCCCCATCCCTGGAAACATTCAACGCCAGGCTGGATGAGGCTCTGAGCAACCTGATCTAGTGGGGGATGTCCCTGCTTCTTGCAGGGGGGGTTGGACTAGACGACCTTTGAAGGTCCCTTCCAACCCTAACCATTCTATGATTCTATGATTCTAAGTAACAGTATTTGAAAATGGGGGAACACGTGGCATCATAGCATCTTGCCCATCATGTGACTTAGAGCACACACTACTCCAGATGGTGCTAACAGGAAAGGAGTTACAATCCTGTAGTCCCTTGTGTAGTTTGTTCTTGCATGATATGTGAACTGCTGAATTCAACAAAACAACACTGTGAACTTCCTGATTTATCCTGAAAATTCAGGAAGATCGGACCTTTGGGATTTTTTTGAGCCCCAAATGCTAGCTACAAATACCTGCCCAGAAATTATTTATGACAATGTGGACACATTAGTATGATAAGCTTTTGTTTGACTGATCAGCTTGCAGTTTGAGGGTTGCGTTCACTGGAAAGCTAAAGCAAGTAATAAACAAATAAATTAATTAACAACAGGTTCACAGCTAACCTGTCATACCACCAACTTCTATATCTGTTTCAAAGATGGCTTTGAACTGTATATTTGTAGCACATTCTGTGTTTATCCCATAACGTGATACAGATCTTGACTCTTTCACAGTAATGTCTGTTGAGTTTATTAGGAAGAAGAGTGTCATTTTTTCATCTTTCAAAGATGAGGAAACTGAGGAACAGAAAAAGGAGTGACAAGACTGTCTGAAATTAGTATTGATGCAAAGCCTTGAAAATGCTTGGTGTAAGCTTCTAAATATGAAATAAGTTACAATCCCTCTTCTCCCTTTCCATGAGCAATTAATTTGTTTGTTGTGAATACTGTTTAAAGATGACACCTTAGCAAGGAGTCAATGTGAGACTGCTGAGCTGGATTAGTTAATTTTGTTTAAAAAAAATCAGACAAATCAGAAAATTTGGCCAACAAGTCGGCCTTGCTCGGGGCCCAGCTGAGGTGTCTATACACCAATGCACGCAGCATGGGAAATAAACAGGAAGAACTGGAGATGCGTGCACACGAGCAGGGCTACGACCTTGTTGGCATCACGGAGACGTGGTGGGATGACTCATATGACTGGAGCGTCAACATAGAGGGGTACAGGCTTTTTAGGAAGGACAGGAAGGGGAGACGAGGAGGGGGTGTCGCTCTCTACGTCAGCAACTGGCTGGAGTGTGTGGAGCTCCGCCTGGGGATGGAGAAGGAGCTGACAGAGAGCTTGTGGGTTAAGATCAGAGGACAGGGACGGACACGGGATGTTACGGTGGGGGTCTGTTACAGGCTGCCTGGCCAGGAGGACAGAGCAGACGAGGTGCTCTATAGCCAGATAGGAGCAGTGTCGCGGTCACAAGCCCTGGTCCTCATGGGGGACTTCAACCACCCCGACATCTGTTGGAGAGACAGCACGGCAGGGCACAGGCAGTCCAGGAGGCTCCTGGACTGCGTGGATGACAACTTCCTCCTGCAGGTGACAGATGAGCCGGCGAGGAGGGGTGCCATGCTCGACCTTGTGCTCACCAACAGGGAGGGGCTGGTGGGGGATGTAAAACTGAAGGACAGCCTTGGCTGCAGCGACCACGACGCAGTGGAGTTCAAGATCCACGGGGCAGCGAGGAAACTCCATGGCAGGCTCTCAGCCTTAGACTTCAAGAAGGCAGACTTCGGCCTCTTCAGGGACCTGATGGGCAAAGTGCCATGGGAGGCAGCCCTGGAGGGAAGAGGGGCCCAGGAAAGTTGGTCCACGTTCAAGGAGCACCTCCTCCAAGCTCAGCAGAGGTGCATCCCGACGAAGAACAAGTCGGGCAAAAAG
>JAAGAY010006243.1:0-22516 GCA_011801015.1 Ardeotis arabs
AGACTCCCTTCTTGAAGAGCAACCAGCTCTCTTGGACCCCTTTGTTCGCTAAGACTGAATGCCAGGGGACTCCCCCTACTAGTCTCTTGAACAATTCAAAGTCCGCCCTCCGGAAGTCCAAGGTAGCAGTTTTACTATTCCCCCTCCAAGCTCCACCATGAATTGAGAAATTTATCAATTTTGTTGAGTGGGCAATTTATTCTTAGTTTTCTCTCTTGATTAATCCTTCTGGTGATTACATTTGTATGCATTAAGCTGGAAACCAATTTCAAAGACAGATGTCTCTTTTCTTTCACCCATCATGAAACTCTTCCATATGGAGAAGGTCAGTAAGAAGCCTAACCATCATTTAAAAGTCACTGGATTTTAGCAAAACAGAAGTGAAATGATATTGAAGTAGCACCCAGAGCTAGCTCGGCCTTCTTGCAAGGGGGGGAATTTCACCCACAAATCTTTATACATATTGTTCTGCTGTTAAATTAATACTGAGACTGAATTTTTTAATACCAGGAACAGGTAATAGTTATACTGCTGAGTGAGGTGTTTTCAGAATTTTTGGACTGGAATTAAAATGTTCCCCAGGTGGATGTAAAATACATAGCAAGTTTAACAAGCTTCTTACATTGTCTCTTAAATTCTCCCTGGATCAATGCAAAAATCTATTTGAGTGATTTCAGATAGCTTAAAAGAGAGCTCCAGCCTCCTACTTAATATCTGTGCTAACATCATCATCTACCATGTTCAGGAAATTATTATTTTGCAAGGGGATACTTTCTTTTTATGGATAATAAAAATATTTACTGTCTAGGATAATAAAGCTTTATTAGGAGGAAGAAGATATAAAATAATTTTTTTTCAGAACACTCAGTAATTCTTCCACTTAGCTTGACTTTTGTTAGTTTAAATTCAAACTGCAAGATACCTCCTAATTCAATGATGCTGGATCAAACCCGTGAGAACTCTTTATAGAACTAATGTTGACTCCCTAGACAAAATACTAACAGTGTCTTAGGCATTTACTTACGCATATTGGGAAAATCAATTATTTGGAAGAATTTTCCTGCCCAGATCTGGAGGCTGAACAAAGGCTGCCATTACTCTACAGCCTTATGTTAACCATTTGGTAAGAGTCAGTTATAGACAAGTTTTGCTGGTATATTTCCTGCTAACATCAGAGTATATCCAAAAGCTACATTATTAAATGTGTGGCATGAGAGGTTTTACCTGCTAGGAACCTATACCTCCTCCCGATAGGGGCTGAACACTGAGTTGAAAGAAATGACCACTCACATGAAAAATATACCATTTCTTTTGTCTATGTAGCTCCTACAATGCAAATCACTGCTGCACCCACGTGCAATGCTACCATGCTCCAGAAGGTGCCCTTCCAACATTGGGGAGTGACTGAAACAAACGCTGAGAAAAAAAATCCACTGATCAGCCAATTCTACTGCTTTCATGCCTTGGGTGCTCAGTCCTAGTGGGCAGCAGGGTGCTGCTGCAAGACAGGAGTTCCTCCAAATCTTCTTGACGCAAAGAAGCACTTGACCACATCAGTCCTCAGCTAAAGTTGTCCAAATCAGGCAACATGAGTTCTTGAGAAAAAAAAAAACCACACACCCACATAAATTATTATTGAAATCAGCAGTATGTGGTAAGGACCTGCGAGCAAGGTTTCACCCTTGGAAGCTGTAAGCAACTAATAATTACATTTCCAGGTCTTACTGACTCTTTACAGGTTTCTCAATTTGAAAGAGTGTAACTAACCAGTAAATGATCTGCTGTGGTCTCGGAAAGCAAACTGAATCAACATGTAGAGGATTTAGACCATTTTCATAAATACATTTAAAAACAAAATTGATAGGAGTTTTTAAACAGGTCTCGAGTGAAAAAAATATTGAGGGCTTGTACAATCTCTGTAGCTGATATCTTCTCCATATGTGCCTGAGCTATGCACAGGCCAAGAAGCTCTCTGAGAGCTCAGTCCGTTCTGACGGAATCTCACAATGCGCCGCTCAACTGGATGGAGAACACAGCTAAAATTCCTGGCTAGGAAATACATCACTTAAAAACAAACGAGGTCCAGGAAAAAAAGTCATGGAAAACATTGAAAACAGTCATATGGTAATGCGAGATGTCAGCAAATGTCTTTTTTTTAAAGCCAAAAAAGCTGAAAGTCAGCATGATTGAGTGTATCTGAGTGTATCATGCTTGCTTTCTTATCAGAAGTATTTTTATTCTGACCATTTATGTGAAAAAAACACCATTAAAATATTTTTAAAAACTCTATCCTCACTGTGCTAAGTAGCTAAATCAACTGCAAATTAAGCATTGAATGCACTCCCAAGCCAGGACCCCACCAAGTTTGTATGTTCAGCAATCACAGTCCTACTGAATTGGGCATTTCAGAAATGCGAGAACTTTGCTTTACTTAACTGGGTTGGTAATGGTCCCTACACCTCACGATAAGAATTTTAAATTACTTACAATTCATGCATTTGAAAGAAAAACGGCATCAGGAGGTTCATTGCCACATACAACTTCACAACAAACTACACATTCCTACCCTTAACAAAAGCAACCTCAGAACAGGCCCGCAGAAAGCACCAGAGAAGTACATATGACACAAATAATACATTTCCTTCCCTGTGCCAAGAAATTTTCTCCATTCTTTAAAGCTTCTCTGTTATCCACAGAGTATTATTCTGGCAAGGCAGAGGACCCTCCGCCAGCTTCTGCAGAGCTATTCCCGTTGTCCTGCTAGGAACCGGCTTGTGTGTCCGTAAGTCCGCACGGGAAGAAACACTGGTGTCTCCATCATTGACTTGCCCTTCTGTGTCCCCCTCAGGCTGGGTCTCCACATGCTGATGTGGACAAAAAGACAACAGAAAGGACCATATAAAGGAAACGCTCTGCTCTGCATTTTATCAGGATTTCCCTAATCTTCAAGGGGGACATGGTCCTACCAAGGGATCATGGCCCCATGGGTTGTGCTTCCAGGATTTGGCCGTTTCTACCTTGCAGGGTGCCAAGAGCAGCACATCCTATCCTCACTCCCCAGAGCCAGCCCTCCATGTCTCTCAGCACCTCCCAAATTGCTCTGCATGCTGTGGAAAGCAGAGGGAGGACCATTAATTGCTATGCACATGATTTATTCAGCTCCTTCCAAAGCTGAGCTCCTGAGATCAAAGCAGATCACCATCTTCAACTGCTCAGTGAAGGAGAAATAGCTGGGTGTGCTGCATGGGGTCAGCTGGCATGGTCCTGGGCTTGTGTCTGCAGCAGTTGGCTTCTGTTCTGCTCCTCCAACTCTGGAGAAAACCAGTGTGGCTTAGCTCATGTTGAAGCATGCTAAGAAGTGAAGATTAACATGTCCACACTGCACAGCAAGGTGCAATAATGCAGAAATCCTGCGCTATTGCTGCTCCAAGCCAGGCAACACAGCTGAGAAGTCCCTCCACAAGTCCACAAGCCTTGCTAGCTTGGGAGCACTTCCAGACAAAAACAACTGTGCGGCTCTTAGGGCTGAATGGACTCACATGAAGTGCAATCTCCAGCTTTTCTACTTTATACTGCTGCTTTTCCCTTTTATTCAATTATTTGAAGTTAACATTAAATGACAACAGGAGAGAATGTGAAAGGGCAACTCAACCTACCAAACTGCTGCCTAGGAGATATATAAAAGGCATGTTGCATTAACATACTGGTCATGAAGCTGCAAAAGTAAGTAATGAACACCACCAAATCTACTGTATCGTCTTATAGGCAACATGAGATTTTTCTTTTTGCTTGCTAATTTATTCTGATCACTACACTATTCAGCTGTATTTAAACCAGATGCAGATTGCTGGTTTTTTTTTTTCTTTTTGTATTTGTTGTTCATCTGCTGTGCTTGGCTAACAAGAGTTGCTTTTGTTAAGAATTTTTCCTGCAATACATTTAAAGATCAGATGTCATCTAATTCCTTAACTCAAAATTCTCTCAGGTTTATCGGGATCTCTTTTTAGCTTATCAGATTAAATCTGGAGTAATTTTTCATGAAGACCACAGTTATAAGTAATACTATGCTCCTAAAATAGATCTGTTATGTCTTATTGCTTAAGGCATAGCTTAAAACTTACAAGACCTGGGGGCTCATTGCTTTCCCCGACAATCACTGCCTGCACCTTCACCCGAAGGAGTGATTTGAAATGAAATTATCCTGCTGGGTTCAGCCAACAGCCACGGCTTCTCTAGGAAACAAATGGCAACCCGAATGAGAGGCTTAAGACACGTGGTTATGATGCAGGCAGCTATAGATGTGGGGCCAGGGGGCAGAAGACAGTTGTCTTCTCCAGCACCACCCAGGATTCATTCTTACGCAAGACGCACACAGCTTGTGCGTGTAGAGATGCAAGCACACCGGGAAGCACCACATTGCCACAGGTATGGAAGCCCTGAGCCTGGGGACCTGTGCCTGCACTTTCAGAGGATGAGAAAGACACAGAGAAATCCTCACAAGAACTGACAAAAATTAGCCAAAAATATTTGTCATGGAAAAATTTTCCAGTTTTGGCTTTGGGGTTTATTTGCATCAGAGTGGTTTAATATATGGTGAGCTTGGGTCTTTTGAGAAAAAAAAATTTTGCAAGTTTGAAAAGCAATAAAGAAATAAAAACATTTACATTTCCAAAGTAAAGCCATTTTTCATCCCTAAAAATGTCTGACTGAAAGATATTATGCATTTCTTTATTCCTCTTTCCCGAAGTGAAAGAAACAGTGGGCACCTGCAGAGACCCCTCCCTTTGACTTTGCATTGGCACAGGAAGGAGGGTCTGAATGGGAATGGATATGGGCATGGGTAAAAACAATAACCCAAAAAAAAAAGAGATGTTTAATCAGGACAGAAGGCTGGATAGTATTTTAGAAGTACTGCTGCATACTTCCCTGTTCTCATTCTTCCTTATGCATCCATTATTGACCACTAATCAAATGAACTGGCCTACAAAAGCTGTTCTCATACTCTTATTTATAATAAATGGTTCTGCCACCCATGAAACAACACTGACTCCACTGTAAAGGTTACGTGGCTTTGTATCTGATGCTTTACTCCTCCTTCAAATGTCCTATGGAGAAGTATTAGGTGAGAGACCCCAAAGCATTAGAGGCTTCAACACAGACACACACAGAAACAGCATCATTGATTTTGTGTCACAGGTACCTAAAGCCATTGCCAACAGAACAGAAATGAAGACCCCCACAAGCCCTCCTCCTAGAACCTTTCATCTTCAGTCACGCACCACAGGAGCACCACGTGCCCTAGCTTCCTTCTTCCCCCTACCTGCTTCCCACTCCAGCACAGGAATGCCAAAAATCAAGCTGTACAATAGATGGCAGCCTACATAGCATGCTAATTTTGAATTATTGTTGTACCTAGAGATGATTCCACAGGTGATGGTGCAGTCAAAAATGGATTTAGAAAGGGTCATAGGCAAGTGGTCATTATCTTTGACACTTCACACAGAGTTAGTTTTTAATGGCCCTGAGTTCTGTTTATCATTTCTACTTGGTTTCTCTTCATAAAGTTCTCACACAGGTTTTTAATTTACAACTCCAGATGGAATTTGTTCTTGAAGATTCTATTATTTACTGTTAACTAAAAAATCTATTTAAAACTTTGCACAAAATTGAATAGAAAGTGGATCACATATAGGTTTGGAGCAAGAGAGAGCTTGGGTAACATTGGATAATTTTAATCCACTGTTCCTGTGTCATTCTGAAATTAATTTATTATTCTCACAACAGAAAAACACCCTCTGAATTCACATTATGATTGAGATGTAGAATATTTCACAGCAGGTAGGAAATTCAAAGCTAAGGCATATAGTAGTATATTCTCCACTTTTTCACCCCTAAGTGCACACTTACCACTCCCACGTACTATATACCCTTACACATGTGCCAAAAAGCAGTCTGTGCCTCTCTGTGGATGCCCGTAGTACTAGGCACTATAATCATTGATGTGACTACAGCGAATAATGTAGTGACTGAAGAAGGGCTAAAGGAAAGCAGAACTAACTTTGTAAGAACTCAGTCAAAGAGGATGGTGGCTGTTACTGGGTTATTTGCATTAGTTAAGTTGTATAGGCAGCAGATCTTTTTCCAGCTTAACATAATTATGTACTTGCAGAAGTTGTTGTTGTTGTTTTTAATTGTTTGAGGACATCTTTAATACTATTACCTCCAGTCTTTAAAAAGGAAATTAAGATTGTGAAATGTTGCATGACGGTGAGAGTGAATATACTGTTGTTCTACAACTGAAACTCACAGAAAAGAGTTCCACAATGGAGAATTTTACTATATTATAATTAATTTCTCAGTGGAAAAATACAAGCATCCCCATGGAGGTGTCTTGATTTACATCAGATGATAATGTGACTCTAAAAGCTTATTAGAATCATAACATACTCTGATATTTAGGATATTTACAAATCTTTGTGCTAGAACTCAGATTAAGCATTATAATTTTGTGCATTGCTTCTGATCATGTTTTAATCATTATAAATGTTTCAGAGTGCTCCAAAAGAAAAGCATAATCACTTGTTCTCATTTAAAAGTGATTTAGGATACAAGTTTAATAAAACAATTCTAACACAAATTCCCAGCTAACTCTGCTTGATTCTCCCCATCAGCTACCAGACTCAGCATCTAGCTCGTATCTACTAGCTTAAGGAAGTGGGAATAGCTGCCTCAGGTCAAGCAGGTCAGTTAGTTTATTCCTCTTTCCTAAAATCTGTTAAACCACACCAGCTTCTTCAAATTATCAACTGAATGAGGTACTGTGTTTTAAAGCTGCTGTAGTGTCATAGTGAGAAGGAAGGTCAGTTGTTAATGGCTATCAAAGACTCAAAAAAAAGGTTATGGTGACAATTTTTGCAGAAAATGAAGCAACATTCTGGCACAACAAAGAAAAAGTGTGCTGAGAAAAGCGAACAGGGTACTGGCTAAACCACACACAAGACATTTATACATGTGCCCTTCCAGAGATCAGGTGAGGTGTTTTAAAGAAGTTTTGAATACTCCAGATTTTCCAAGAGATAGGTGGAACTGGAAAAGTGTGGAGTTCAAACATGTACAGGCAGAGGGAAGAGAAGGCCACTTTATACCAAATGAATGGAGTACATTTTATAGCTTCTTTCCAGTTTCAGTTGATAATTAGAATGAGTTTGCAGTATTCAAGACAATCAAAGGCCTCTGCAACTTGTAATCTGTCCAGATTAATATTTTTCTTGGTGTGCTTTTTCACTTGGACAATCTGCTTGTACGTTACCTATTTCTTTTATGTGCTCTATGGTTTACATATAAGATCATTTTCCTAATCCCATCTGTATATTTTTACTGTAAATTCTCTCCTACATAAAGACCGCCTGCACCTTGCCAACCACATTTTTATGAGATACTTCTTAAAGAATAAACAGCCCCCGTTTATCTTGTCTGTAAGCATAGCTGTACATGTGTTTTACAACCTGTGAAAGCCTGAAGACAGCACATCACTGTACAGGTGTAATTAAGAGGGTGTCCTTTCCCTACAGTGGAAAATTGACACTGTGCAAAGATCCAAAGCTCATCTGCTTTTTCTCCCAGCTTTTAAAATTGCAGTCCTGGGAGACTGAGTTGCCTCAATAGCAGGAAGGAAAACATGATCTTTTTAATCCTCCCAGTCACTGGTCTGCATCCAGGTATGGCCAGCAGTAATCCAAAGCCATCTAATAGCTGTTTAGAAATCTACATGCCATGAATTAGTGGCCACATGCCAGGCACTGATTAGCTATGGCTCAGCGTGGTCACTGAAGGACAAAGTGATGGCACATTGATGAGGAAATGTGAGAAGATTGTTCAACTGCAGGACCTGTGGATAAATAGAGGACTTTGCACTCAGCCTTGAAGTGTGGATCTTCTCACGAGCAGGCATTTTTTTCAGATCTGGTAGTTGGTGTCAATATTTGCATTTTTACCATGTTCACCCAAACATTTTGCCTCTCTCTATTATCTCGCAAATGGATCAGGGTGAGTTTAAAGGCACACCCGTGACCCACCCACAGCACAGGCTTTCCAGCACTATCCCAGTGCTGAGTGTAACTCTAACTTGGTTTCTGAATTAGATTAACCTAACCAAACAGGCACACACTTCAACCTGTTTCCAGTCTAAGGATACATGCACGTACCATTTGACTCCCTCAATAATGCTAACATCCATGCGGCCAGACACCTTCATCTCCACTTTACCGAGAGGAAGCTGAGGCACGAAGAAGTCAAGACCTGGACCCACAAGGACTCCAACACAAGCAATTGTTAGGTGCCTCCTGCTTGTGAAAAGCTAGCCTGAAGCTTTTTCCACACCTCCCACCCTGGCTGTAGCCATGCTCCTGTTCTCAGCTGCTCTCCTCCTCCCCTTGCCAAAGGCTGACACCCACTCAGGCCTGCCAGAATAACTGCACATGTAACCTTCCCCTCGCGCGGTTCATGAAAAACAGTAAGGGCTAGCAAAGACTTGCTGTTTATGGCACTGAAGATCAAGGAAATCAACTCAGAGAGCCCGTTATCCTGGCGGAGCAGAGGTGATGGTAATCGCTGATGGAGGGGACAAGGGACTGCAGGGGGAGGCATGGCTGTTGGCGGGGAGACATGGCTCACTCAGCACAACTGCTCCTGAGCAAAGCAGAGACCATCTGCACCAGGAGGATAAAGCATCCTCAGCCTCCGCCCTGCCTGCTTCACTTGCACAGAGGTCTACCAAGAAACACCTTTGAGGTCTGTGGGTGAAGCTGCCTTTGCAACATCTGCTGCAAACCTGGCCTGCCAAGGGCTTTCTCTCCCTCCCCTGCCCTCCTCCCGGGATGCCCTGGCCCTTGGAACTTTGCCTAGGCTCCAGCCCCGCACCCCAGAGTCACAGAGGAGAACGTGGACGAGCACAGGATGTAATCCTGGCTCTCCTAAACCCCGGGCTAGTGTCCTTCCTTCTGCTCGTAACAGGACGACGCAGTGGAGAAATCTCCTGATCTGCTGCTAATCGCAGAAGAGCCTCTTCCAAACCACACGATACTGGCTCTCGCTTCACAAAAATCTTCCAGCCCAGCAAAAGTGAGGCTAGTCTCCGAGCACCACTCACAGTCACAAACTGTGTGGTTTCTTGTAGGTGGAGGCAGAGCCGAACACTTGGCTCAGCACGCTGTGTTTCTGGCCTTCCAAAGCACTCGCAGCAAGTACCTCAGGAAACGGAGAGCACCCGGCACTAATGATGTAACTGTGCTGGCCAAGGGCGATGCACACACGCAGACGCACAAAATCCTTTCTAGGGTGCGTGGATTCTCCCTTGTAGCTTCTTATGCTTTTTATGTCAAACATGGCAGCTATGATCGCTCTCCCTGCTTGCCGTGACAAAACATCAGAGGTCACACACACGGATTCTTGGACAGAACGTGAATTTATCTCTTGTTGCCAGTCTTCATTAGAAACAAATAATAAGTATTCCCAGACTTCTGCGGTCACTGCAGCCTCTCTCCCACAGCCTTGCCTTCTGTTACAGCTCAAATGAACTGCCCTGCTCCAAGGTCACAGAAGGAAGTCTGTGAAAGAACTGGAATTCCTATCCAGGTCTCTCAAATCCCAAACTGACTATAATTCTATAATTAATTTATTCTATGTAGCAAAAATGTTATGCATCTTATTTTATTATTTGGAAGTAGGGCCTTCTGGTTTTTATATTTCATCATAGGCACCAGTTCCATAAATACTTTCTGCGTGTGACTAATCCTACGCAGGTCTGCAATCAGACTGCTAAAACACATGTCTGCAAGAACAGGGCCTTGATTTGTTTTCAGTCACTCTTGTAAGAAATGATTTAGCTTCCGAACAGCTAAGCCATATCTCAGAAGGTTTTTAGGAGGAAACCTAGAGATTTGCCAGAGCCTGGGCCTCTCTTCTGGGCCATATACCTGCCCTCTCTTCTTTTCGGTCTCCCAACACGTACTGTTAAAGCAATGTTATATTAGCCCCACAGAAACTGAATGGAAACCATCAGAAACACAAATGTATGGATCACTGATATCGCAAAAGACTAATTAGAAAATGTAAATTCCTCTTTGCATCTTCTACTAAATGATATCACTCTTTTCAGCTGTTGCCCTTCATTACACATGTTGCACCAGGCTTAGGCGGAGGACTGTCATGGGCCTGTAAATTACCTGCAATCCAGTCAACAGAGCGAGCACGCAACAGCAGCAAGCCTTGATTACGGCACAAAGTTTAATCATAAATAACAAAGAGTTAATAACTTAGCTACAAAACGGCAAACTGGATCAAAACCAAGCAATTTCTGGGGTTATTTCGCATCCAGCCATCCGCAGTCCTGCACTGCCATCTGCAGCCGCCTTGCAATAGTTGGATTTCTAATTATCAGGCTCACATCAGTGAGCTTAGTCACCGCATGGTCCCTGTAAACATTAGGCATGTGGAGTGGCAGGCAGATGTTTTTTTCTGTAAATATTATCATATTAAAATAATCAAAATAGTCCTCTTCTTCAGGATGACGTTTGTTCTTTTTCCAGCCTTTTTTAATTTTCTATTTAATCTCATTTCTCTCTCTCTGCTAATTGAAGTTGAATGTCAGACTGAAAGTGCAACATATTTGACACCACAGGTAGTTTTTAATATGCTGATAAAGAGGATTGTTTTAGAAGTCACACAAAATGTCTTTGCTACATATGGAAATCGGTTTTTAATTCATGCCATCATAGTTATGGTATTAAAATTGAGTTTTAATAGAATATATCCCCTAACATCTACAGCCAGAGAAATATAAACACCTTTTCATGTATACAAAAGTTGCCTGGACTCTAAAAACATGCTATAGTATGCTCTTACAATGGAGATGTCTGTCTCTGTTCCAGGTTATGGTGGCAGATCAGCTAAACCAGCACAGGGCTATTACCCAGTGAGGAACTGGAACACGGCTGAATGCAACAAGCTAGAGTGTCTTAGCAAGCTACCACACACAAGTGGTGAGCAGCCACAGCTGACCATGATCTTCCATGAAATTTCTCCCAGTCTACAAGGTAAAACAACAACCCTTAGGGGTTGTTGAAACCAATGAGTTTGACCCAGGTGTGCTCCAGGTGATACCTCCTGGCCATGGGCCCCATCTCCTCTGGCATGCAGTAATTTAGGAAGCTGTGCTAATTCATTCATATGACTGATCCCTTTGGTTCTTTTCAAACAAATTTATCTTTGTTGATGACTGTAAAGCAAAGAATTAGCATGGTGTTTGCAGGGATAGAGTCATTGCTAGACTGGGAATACCATTAGGATAATCATAATGATCTTTTCCCAATCAAAGGAAAAGGTCCTGGATTAAGAAGAGAAGATAGGCATGAAGAAGTGGAAAGAACTGACTGCTTTATAGTAATAAGATAAATCAAGAATATCCACTGGCTGTAAAAGATCAACTAAGCCACCTCAGAAAACACTGAGATGGTGGGGGACAGGGCTGTCTGAGCAGGCTATCCTTTCCCAAATTAGAGATTAAGCACGCTGCTGGAAGCTCAGGGAAATGCTGGCTGTGAGAGAGGTAAAATGGCATATATTATCAGCAGTATCTCACCATCGTGTAAGGCAGCAGCTCTGGGCTCTCACTGTTCAGAAGGCAGCAGGGTAAGGAGCCATAAGCTGCTGTCCTGCACCAGATGCCCTTCTTGAGCTGCCACAGCACCAAGCTCCAGGCCCTGCCTCTGCCCTGCTGCTGGGTATTTAAAATCCACCCATGCACTGCCTTGGGAACTCACACTTCTTGTGCTAATGCCTGCTCTACAGCAAATTTCCAAAGTAAATGGTTTCAATATTGCTAGTATAATGTAAGAATTTGGTAGGCTTTGATCTGAAATAAAGAATGAGCCTGAAAAGATCTATAATCTCAGTAAATTTATTCAGGATGATTGTCATGTTCTGAAAGATTTAGCACTCTCTCACTAGCAGCCCCTGGGCCAGATCCTGCCTTCTGGACACTTGCAGCAACCACCCTCACGATGCAGATGGGCAATAGCTACTTGGTCAGCTTTGTCTTCAGAGCCAAATGCATCTTCCAGTGCCTAATCAAATCACAGTGCTTAATACTAGACCCAGGAGTCTCTTAGGAGGCAGGGGTTGAGCTAGAGGCATGTCCCACACAGGCACGTGTCCAAGAAAAAAACATCACATCAAGAAAATCAGCAAGAAGGACTCCAAAACTAGGATCCAGCCCCATAGCTGACAAGGCTGGGCACCCTGAACTAAGCACTTGCAGTTCCACCGATACCAATGACACACACAAAAAAAATACATTTAATTGCTAGAGCAAAGGTCTTAGGGAATGCATGTGGAAATTTAAACTGTACCACAGGGATCAAATAGGGAAACAGGGAGAGAAAGTGACCCATGACCTGTCTAATACATGGGGCTCTTACTGCACAAATTGCTTCAAGGAAACAGTATGTAATAGTACAACTAATCCCTCCTGCCAGTATGTGGCCTTGAAAGTGTTAGCATAGCAAAACGGTAGCCAAAACGTAAAGATCAAGGACACATCAATATCTAAAACTATTTTTAAAAGAGGTAAATTATACTCCTTGACATTGTTTTTTTGTCTTCAATATAGAGTTGGGGCTGTTCAGCCTGGAGAAGAGAAGGTGCCGGGGAGTCCTTACAGCAGCCTTCCAGTACCTAAAGGGGGCCTACAAGAAAACTGAGGAGGGACTTTTGACAAAGGCATGTAGTGATAGGACAAGGGGTAATGGCTTTAAACCAGAAGGGGGTAGATTCAGCTTAGACATAAATAAGATATTTACTGTGAGGGTGGTGAGGCACTGGCACAGGTTGCCCAAAGAGGTGGTGGATGCCCCATCCCTGGAACTGCTCAAGGCCAGGTTGGATGGGGCTTTGCGCAACCTTGTCTAGCAGAAGGTGTCCCTGCCCAGGGCAGAGGGGTTTGGAACTAGATGATCTTTAAGGTTCCTTCCAACCCTAACCCTTCTGTGATTCTATATTGCCCTATGTGAAGGAGTCACTGCAAAGAGAAAGGAGATTTATGCCTATAAGGGGAAAACTGCAGGACAAATGGTAGCAATAAATGAAGAGATTATGTTCCCAGAGATACTAGAGTTAAAAATCATACCGCATGAATCACTGTGCAGGACTGTGATTGAATTTGCATGTAGCCAGACTGACATCTTGTGGCTTGTGCAGAACATTTAAACACACACCTGGGGGAAATTAACTTATAAATTGTTAAAGCATGGTAAGATATACCCTTTTTTTTCCAGCAGAAAAGTATGTGGTTCCCCCAGTGTATGAGAAGTTGCAATCATTAAGTTTATATATAAACTCTCATTTCAGTTTCTGCTTTTGCATGTACTCATTAGCCCTGTCTCCATTTGTAAGTCTCCAACAAATGTTCCAACAGCACTTCACTTGCAAGGCCTTGTAAGCCTGGCCACTGGGCAAGTACGTCCATTCTATGTGCTCAGGCATTCCCCAAGCCCAGGCGCTGGAAACTAGGTGTGGGTGTAGTCCTCCAGTGACAAGGGGCACCAGTACAAGCAGAACACCCTGCCAATAAAAGCTGGAACTTTTCCTCTTTATTTTTAATGTGAGAGAATAGAAAGGGAGGAATTAATGTCACCATGCTAAGAGAGGTATTTCTGAGGGCAGAATGGAGCCACACGCCCAAGTAGATCAAATGTCTTCAGCTGAAGTTACAGAGAAGCAGCAGCCCGAGCTGGACTTGAGCAATAAACTCAGCCGACTCTCTCCCACACAGCTCCACTCATGTACCTCAAACATGGCCTGGACGCAATGTCCTTGCTGTCCCAGCTGGGATCTGCTTTTCATCAACAGCTGACATTCACACCAAATAGTAGAATTTAATATTTATCCCTAAACACATAAAGCCTGCTAATAAAGACGGACTGGGAACTATTTGGTTACAGTTACTAAGGCACCAATAGGCAAGAGCAGGAGTTCACATCTCCAAGCCCCAGGCTGTTCCCATCCTCCCTGACACGCTGCTCCCAAGCCATTTCTCTGCTTCTTTGCACTTTAAACAAACTCTGCCTCTAAAATGTCCAAAGTCCACTCACAAGAAGGGCGAAGGGAGGGAAAGATGCTCCCTCAACATATTCCCTTCTTTTTCTCACAAAGTGATTCCGCCTTCTGGCCCCAAAAGGGGGAAAGTATTTATAAGCAGGGTATTTAAAAGCAGAGGTGGAGGCTGTGGGGATGAGGGGGTACTGTGTCTGCATGAGCTCTCCCAGCTCTGCCCCTCAGTTTCTACTGCACCTGAGACCATGCCTGCCAGGCACTTGTTTTCCCACTGCCTTTAAAACCACATATAATAGAGGGAAGAAGACTAGCTCATTCCATTTCTTATTTCCCATTTGTCTGGATAATAAGCCCTTAAAATACAAGCGTTATCTAAAGACTGAGGGATTCACCCGTCGTTATTGCTAGGCAGCGGGCAGTGTTTGCAACACAGACGCTCACATAGACGGGAAGTGTTCAGTCTTCCAGTCTGTCAAGTCAACACATCTCATAGCTGGTAACAACCACAGAAAATAATTATGAACAATTTAATAACTAATTTCAGGACCATTTGGTTCCAATAACAGCAGCTGGCACGCAGGTACGTGGTTGCACAAATCCTCTCTGTAGGCCTTCTCAGCTTCACCGTATCCAGAGGTATCAAATGGCTGCAGACAGCATTACCTCATCATTAACTATGGTTGCAAGAAATAATTGAGACGTTAATCAAGTTTAGGGATGTATGTATCAAGATCCTGAAACTTCTTTAAAACCGGAGCAGCCATCCCAGTCACAGCTGTCAATACCGGCGCTGCTGAAGCCTAGACCAGGTCATGCACACGATAATTCCTCATACGAGGGCTTGAAGCTGCATAAGTCAGTTTTAAATGGGAGAAATACTCTTGAAGTATTATGGAAGCTGCTAGGAACTACGGACGTAAGCACAGCAAGGTTTTGAAGGTGAGGCAGTACCTTTTATTAGACCAGCTGATAAAACTGGAATAAATAGGCAAGCTATGAGGCGCTCCGAGACCTTTCTGAGCCAAACAGGGCTTGTGTGTACCAAAGCTTGTCCAGTTTTTTCACACATATATGAGCTAGCCCAATGGAGGCCACACTTCTACCTAGAAACCTTCCCTCACTTAAGGGAGACCATCACAGCAGCACGGTTACTGCTAGTGGCATCAACACAACCACTCAAGACCTTCCCCAAGTCTGGAAAAAATAGACAAGCTGGCAGAGATGCAAGCTCTTTTTCAGAACAATGACTATGGAAAAGGCTTCTGCCTGTCTTTCTCTTGCAGTGTTTTCAGTTACTGTAGCAGGGAATAGGACCTCTCACCACAGGCACCGTCTTACTTAACTAGGCCAGTTTGTGGTAAAGCTTTTTCTTCTTCAGCTCGCTTGATAAATATTACAGCATCATGTGGTAGAGATCATCATTTTTAAATGTTCAAACCCATACTATAATTATCTGCAAAAAACAATGCTATTGAGAACTGGCCTTGTCAGCAAAGTCAGTGTCTGTACCTTCTCCAGGAGGCAAAACAGTTCAAGGAAGGGGACACAGCCTAGTAAATCAGAATTTGGCAAACTCTGACTCTCAGGGCTTCACGAAGATGTTTAGATAGGCTTTGCAGGCTCTGAGAGGTAAGCTCATGGCTGCAGTGTCTAATACTTGTCATGTCTAATCATTGTACAGTATTGCACAATTGTCTAAGTGAAACTCAGAGGTTTCCTTTGAGATACCATGAGCTATACCGGCCAGCCTAACGGGCAGCGTGCTGGATTTTTGATCAATGAATCTGACCGGGTGAGGCTATCCTCTTTCTTGTACTATAAATGTGTACAGATTTTGCCTCACCTGGACTTGCAGAACTTAAATCTCAGATTGGCTTTGGACAAGCAAAGGGGAAAAATGAGGATCTTCAGCTTCCCTCAGCACCAAAATGCTGTCTGTTTCTGGGGAGATCCACTGTCAGTCAGCATCACCCCCATGCAGCTGAAGGAAATCCTTTCAGGCTGCATCCTTTACAAGCAAAGCCCCGGGTGTCAGACCCAGCCTCCTCCACGCTCCCCAGGTAAGTGGCATTGGTATTTATTGGAGTAGGTTTTCAGCAGCGGACACATGGAGCTAATTACACAGCCCACACTGTCATTAATGACAGCCAAGCACCTAATCCTCCACATGCAGCATGCCGAATATGTTACCCTATGAAACTGCAGCTTCACAGTTATTGTACTTCGATTTATGCAGTCTCCCTTATGCCGCGCTGAATGGATTTTCGTTCTGTGTCCAGGAGCATTCCAGTCCCTCCAGTAGCAAACAATAAATGAATCTTAGGAGGCTCTGGTGTACTTAGGAGGCTCTGGTGAACCTATCAGGTTCAGAGGCAATTTATTTCTGAACTTGGCACTAGCCACGGCATGCCTTGTAAATGTCAATTTGTGTATGTGTGAGCATCTGACACTACTCAGCAGCACATGGCTGGGGCCAAGAATTTGACTGATTCTGGCTGATTTGCAAGCCTAAAAATATTCTATTTTATCAATATCCACTTTTTCTGCTTATTTGAATGCTAAGAAAATTCTAAGCAGACAGTGGTTCCATGGATCAATCCACAACAGCTCTGCAGAGATCAGGTACATGATGACCTGCCATAAACTGTGTGATGACACAGTTAGAACCATTGCATAAGAAGTGGCCCATATATAGGCATACTTTGATTTTCACTGTTTGTCTCTTCTAATCCTGCAGGAATCAGAGACATCTTAATCTCTTTTATTGTTTTGTATTCATTTACATGCAGTGCCCAAAGGCCTCTGGCAAGAAGAGAGAGAGCTGTATAAGTCAAATGCATTGTTATTACTACTGTAGCTCCTACCATGGGCCCAACTCTGTTCCCATTGACGTCAATTGCAAATCTTCCAATAACTTCAGTGAGAGCTAGATTAAGCCAAAAATCTATGATCACACCCTGTTATGTTTTATACTAACAGTACTGTGGGCTCCAGCTGAAAATGTTAGCATTTATTACAGCATTTATTACAGTATGGGAAACACAGGGGACTCTAACAGAGGTTTTGATGATAAATGAGGGCATTTACATGGCAAACTGCTCCATTTGTCAATGGAATATGACAAAGATGGGTGTCAAAATAAAATCTTCAGAAACACTAAGGAAAAAAGTGCAAATGTCTAACTTTTGTTAGAACAACTCAGGAGAGTTATGTGGGTTTATATGACAATTTTCAGCATTAAGAATTAGCCTGATAATACTGCACCACGATAAAGCAGTAGAATACTCAAGCAACACAATAGGTTTACAGCTTGGGTGTACTTTTTTTTTTCCATTTCATCAGTCCTCTTCCTTTAGTGACTCTCAGTACTGCCCTGTCACTTTCAGTTTCACCCACTGAGCCCCTTCTTTTCTCTCTTTAGTGTTCATTTTCCTTCCTTTCCTTAGGCTTCTCACCCTTTTTCCTTCATTTTCATACTCTCATCTGCTCACTGCTTTCTTTCTGCGTTTGCTGCCTCTCAGAGGCCTCTCTCTCTTCTGCGAAGGAACTTTGCCACTTACAGTTGCCCAGCTCTTCACACCTGCAAAGATTTTTCTCTCTATTGCCAACTTTTGTCCTTTTTCAAGACCAAAACTGCATGCTACTTCCCAGTCCTACTTTCAGGACTACTTCCCATCCCTCCATCTTCTTGATACAGCTTTTGCTCACATTTATTAGTCTTCCAACATGTCTCCCCTAAATTCATTGGTTTTCACAGTCACCTCTTCTGACATGGAAGTTCAATCTGCCTTGTCTGATGGACTCTGCAGGCCAGAGGTCTGCACTGACACCATTGATCTCTCTTGAAATCCAAAGAATAGGTCAAAACAAGATGGGTGGAAACCTAGATAAAAGCTGAAAATGTGACAGCTAATTAACGGCTCAAAATCGAACCAACAGTCAGTCACAAATGGCATTCCTCGGGAACTGATATTGGGTCCAATACTATTCAACAGATTTGTCAATGATCTGGATAATGGGATTGAATGCCCACACCAAGCTTGTGGCTGACACCAAACTGGGAAGAGATATGCTGGAAGGAAATGAGCCACCACACAGAGACACCTCAACAGGCTGGAAGACTGAGCCAACAGGACTGCTGTTTAATATGAGATTAAAACAATAAATGTTTGAGGTTTAATGAAGACAAATGTAAAGTCCTGCAGCTGGGATGGAATAAACTCAAGCAGCAGTACAGGCTGGGGAGCCGCTCTGCTGAAAAGGTCCGGGGGGTTTGGGCAGACAGCAAGCTGAGCATGGGCCAGCAGCCTGCCCTGGCAGCAAAGGCGGCAAACTGTGTCCTGGTCTGCATCAGCACAAGTACAGCCAGCAAAGCAAGAGATGTGATTATTCTTCTCTACTTGGCACTTGTCATGCCACACCTGGACTATTTCACCCAGTTTTGCTTTCTGTCTGCTCAAAAGAGACACTGAAAAATCAGAGACAGCCTGGTGGATGATAATCACTGGGGATTAGAGTGCTGGAGAACTCAATGCAGAATGAAAGGTTGAAGGAGTTTAGTTTTTCAGCCAACAGAAGGCGCATGGGGAATCTAATCACAGACTTCTAGCACACAACAGATAGTTTTAGAGAGGTTCAGCCCTGATCAGGACCAGACTACGCAGTCTCTCTCTCACTTCCCCCACCCTCCGAGAGAATAGGGGGAGATAATAGAAGAAAAAACGGCTCGAGGTTTGAGATAAGGACAGGGAGAAAATCCTTAAAGTTACCGTTACAGGCAAAGACAGACTCGACTTGGGGAAAACTATTAATTTATTACTAAAAACAGCAGGATAATGAGTCAGAGAACAAGATAACCTCCCCCCATCCCTCCCTCTTCCCGAACTTAACATTATTTCTACTACCTTCCCTCCCCCAAGCAGCACAGGAGGGGGAAGAGGGAATGGGGGTTGCGGTCAGTTCATCACGCGTTGTTTTACGCTGCTGCTTCATAGTCGGGGGAAGAACTCCTCACATTCCTCCCCTGCTCCATTGTGGGGTCCCACCCATGGGCCACAGTCCTTCGTGAAACTGCTCCAGCGTAGGTCATCTCTTCCACGGAGTGTAGTCTCTCCAGAACAGCAGCCCCAGAAGGCCCTCCACGGGCCACAGCCTCCTTCAGGCATCCACCTCCCCCGGTGTGGGGTCCTTCACGGGCTCCAAGTGGATCTCTGCTCTTCCGTGGACCTCCATGGGCTGCAGGGGGACAACCTGCTCCACCATGGTTGTGACCACAGGCTGCAGGGGAATCTTGGCCAGGAGCCGCATTACTCCTCCCCCTCCTTCTGAACTGACCTTGGCGTCTGCAGCTGTTTCTCTCCCAGGAAAAGTTCTTCACAACAGGCTGGCAGACGCCTCTCAGGATCTCTTCACATCATCCATCTCATCTCCTCTCCACTTCTTGCAGCCGGGCCGAGCTGAGTTGGGCCCAGTCAGCTGCCTGGCAAGAGGCCAGAGGGTGAGGCCTGCAAGGCCCACGAGGCCCACACCTCCCCCTCTGGGCCTCTGCCCCTGCTCAGCTTCTTCATATCTTCTCTTCTTTTTTTTTCTGTTTTCCCCTTCTTAAATATATTATCACAGAGGCGTTATCACGGAACATTCTGCTACCAATCGCCTCAGCCTTGGCCAGCAGCGGGTCCGCCCTAGGCCTAGCCAAGTCCACTGAAAAAAGGGGAGGAACTTCTACCAGTTTCCTACAGAAGCTACCACCTTAGGCCACCCCTCACTAAACAAAACCACAACAAGAGGTAGACAGAGGTACAGATAAGTATTCTTTTCACAGGGATGCACAGCAACAGGACAGGAGGCAATGGGCACTAGTCACTACATGGGAAATGCCATCTAGATGTAAGAAAAAAAATATATTCGCTGTGAGAACAATTCAGCTTTAGAAATGGTTGCTCAGAGAAGTGGCGGAATCTCCCACACTGGGAATACTCCAGATTTGGCTTGACATGACCGTAGATAACTGAACCTAAGGCCTCACCTTCAAGAGAGGGACAGATGATGTCAAGTGGTCCCTTCCAATCTCAGCTTTTCTGTGATTCTGGGAAAGAACGGGGGAAGGAGGCATGTGTCAAATTCTGGATATCTCCTCTCAAAAATGCTTAGAAGTATTAAGAACAAGGCATGCAGGTGATGAGACAGACAGAGGACAGGTTCAGTAGATTAAAGCAGATGAGAAAGAACACATGAAGGACAATGATCTTTGCAGGCTCTCCTCCCCGAGGAAAGCAGAGCTGATCTCTGAAAGGAACAATGATCAGAAAATTCAGCCATGGAGCAGGACACTGTAGGGGTAGATGTTGCACAAGCAATGGTTCCTATCTGAAAGAGTTTGTCCATGTATAAAACAGTATAAGCCAACAGTGGTTGGGAACCAGCTCTGGGAAACGGCAGCTGAGGAGTTGAGAGCCAGGATGTGAAGGCTTCAGTCAGTAGCATGTACCACTGAATGCAAACTGAGGCTGCCACACTCTTTGTAAGCTGTTGAGGTAAGTTGCTGATACTCTTTCAGCTCTCACTGTGCTGCTGAAAACTTTCTGGAACCTGTGATGATGATGAAGACCTGAAGCTTCATCTCTGGTGGCCCTGAGACATCCCTACCACCTTACAGCCAGCAGAATCATCTTGTGGATAATTCGGTGTAGGTTTGTGCAGGTCATTTGCTGAAATTTCTAGAGCAGCAAGGGGGATGTGTGTGGTGGGATCCTATCAGAGAAATGTACACAGGCATTCAAGTAGTGTGAAATGTTATTCTTTAGGTGTTTTTCAGTATTCTTTTACTGACAGAGCTATGTCTGATTCATGCTTTTTTTTCTTCTTTTTTTTTTTAAATTCCTGAAAGGTCTGAGATCTGTCCATGCATCAACAGAAAAGTCAGGCTGCAAGGCAAGGAAAATGGAGATTGCACTAATGTTGCATAGTGATACCTCAGCACACACCACGGGCTTCACACTGGTCTTTGCTCCTCACCACAGTCCTTCAAGGGATAACTTCAACAAGTAGACTTAGCCTAAACAAAAAAGTTGGTTTTATCAAGAGATTTCAGATTGCTGATCAACGAAGACTCAGACTATGTCACTTTTACTGTGTTCAAACACAGAGAGTGCAAAGTGTAGAGGACAGTCAGTAAGGAGTAGGCACATCCCATACCCTCTTTTCCTTACAGACTGCTCTATTGTTTGAGCAATACTGTTTGACTCCTCTATTGTTTGAAGCATGGCCAGCAGGTGGAGGGAGGTGATTCTGCCCCTCTATTCTGCTCTGGTGAGACCCCACGTGCAGTACTGCATCCAGCTCTGGTGCCCCCAACATAAGAAGGACATGGACTAGTTGGAGCAAGTCCAGAGGAGGGCCATGGAGATGTTCAGATGGCTGGAGCACCTCTCCTATGAGGACAGGCTGAGAGAGCTGGAGCCTGGAGAAGAGAAGGCTCTGGGGGGACCTGATAGGAGCCTTCCAGTACCTAAAGGGGGCCTACAAGAAAACTGAGGAGGGATTTTTGACAAGGGTAAGTAGTGACAGGATGAGGGGTAATGGCACCATTAGTGCAAGTTAGTGTTAAGTCCAAGCAGACTACTCTTCTTAACTTTCTGTCTTACTGCTGTGATATGGGTTGTCTGAACAATACAAACAGACCACCCCTGAGGCATTTCCATAAGTCCAAGGTTTCAGGAAACACACCACTGAAGATGCCATGCAATGTCCCTTGCTTTTAGATGAACCACCAACCATAACTTCCTGCACACATGGCCCCAAAATAATCTGTAGGCTTTGAGAAGGGACATCCTGCAGCTTAAGAAAAATCACAATACCCACACAGACTGACCTGCTGGCTGGAAGAAAACGCCTTCAGGACAAACAGCTTCAAAACACTGTATTAATGAATTTTGCAATTTGTGCATGATCATCATCATGCTTTTAACAGGTCTTTCTGGAAAACTCAACAGAATAAAGATTATGTGGCATTATACAGGTGTACAACAAGATTAGTAAGCCTAGTTATTGCAATCCATTTAAGATGTGTTTACCCCCAATACTGCTTGTGTTTGTTTTTATAACATTTCTGAGAAGCATTTCTGAGTGGTGGTCAACGGCTCAATGTCCAAGTGGAGACCGGTCACGAGTGGTGTCCCTCAGGGTTCCGTGTTGGGCCCGGCCCTGTTCAACATCTTTGTCGGCGACATGGACAGTGGGATAGAGTGCACCCTCAGCAAGTTCGCCGATGACACCAAGCTGTGTGGTGCCGTCGACACGCTGGAGGGGAGGGATGCCATCCAGAGGGACCTGGACAGGCTGGAGAGGTGGGCCTGTGCCAACCTCATGAAGTTCAACCAGGCCAAGTGCAAGGTCCTGCACCTGGGTC
>JAAGAY010006243.1:27193-52421 GCA_011801015.1 Ardeotis arabs
TGTACGTACACACTGAAGTTATTTACCTATTACCTGCAAGCTAACTGTAATATAATCAAATCAGACAGAACAGAAAATAACCAATTTAGATGTTTATGTAAAGTCACTAACATGAAAAGGCAAAAACTAGACAAGGGGCAAAAATAAAGATTGATTGAAAGGCCCACGTGTAGCAGTTTCACGCAATGAAAGATCTCTGAGAAGTTCTATAGGAACATAAACACAGTACAAACTTCCTGAGATTTAGAAGTCAGAGTTGGCAAATCAGCTGGTTTGTTCAAGTTCAAATTACCGTGCATGATCAATGCTACATTGGCCATAAACTCCTTCGCACAACATTGATGTCATGGCGCTACTGCGGAGCATTAACATAACTTTATCAGCTCTCATGCCCAAGTCCGGAACCAATTTCCAATCTTTGGTAATGAATCCTCAGCTTTTTAGCTTGAATAATACTTCAAATTAAGTTTATATATTTTTTTAAAGGCTCAGATCTGACAAAGAAAGTCTTGAATTCAGCTAGGAGAGTGAGGGAATGGTACATTCACATCACAGGGATTCTATTCCCAACGCATATGTTTTTGAAAATCATGGCTACCCTTGAGACATTAAAGGTTGGGAACACAGGAGAGAAATAAATGGAGATGCAGATAACACACCTTCTAGGTGATCAAAGTGAATATGATTGTTAGAGGGGCACCTTGAAGGTGGTATTAAGGACTCTCAGTATAGACAATGGCCTTTAGATATTATTTTAGTTTTATTTCTATCTTGAGTAAAAGACTAAAATGTTTACAGTGAAATATGAAGTGATTTATAAACTGTAGGAAATAACAGGCACTTCCACTAAAAGCAAAAAAAAAAAAAAAAAAAAAAAAAGAACTACAGAACAGAAAAATGTATAAACAATTTTCTAGTATGGGTTTTTCATTTTTTTTTATGAAATCTGTTAAATTCATCATTTAAACTGACCAAAAGCTATAAAATTCAGTCTCTTATTTTTCCCATTCTTCTGAGACTTCCTTAATATTTTTAAGACATTTAGGCTATATAACATAAAACCCAGAATAAATATTTTTAGCGGCCAGGTTTTAGCTGTATGGTTTATCACAGAGTTTGTGGCATGCTGCAATGGGAAGAACAGCTGGCAGAGCCCTACATACTCACTGCTCTGCATCAGAAGAACATGTCTGATACTCATTAATGGATGTTCTTTATGGGGTTTTCAGATGAATATCCAAATTCTTTTCTGTTCTGTTTTAGTAAGCAGACTTCACAGTAGTCTTGGGACTATGGAACTATAACTTCCATACGGTTACTCACACAGATTTCCAAAATTATCTCATCTATTCCTTGTGTCAGTTGAGCCTCCTTCTGAAGACAGACAATGCAGGATTTAAGAACAGCAACTAGGGTATAGAGCTTGAGAAGACTTGGAAGATTCTTAAAAGTAGAAGAGGCCACATAATAGTAAACTATGCTATAATTACTACTAAGCTTGCAGAGGGGAACATAATACAACCCCATTTATGCATCAACATAACATCCTCCATGAGCCAGGCCTGCCCAAATGCTGTTCTTAAGGGACTGAGTACTTGCTCTCCTTTCTGAGCACTTAATTTCTTCTGTGCCAAGAAGGAAGGAAGGATGGGTGGTAAAGGCAATTTTGCACAGATTCAGACTTTTCTTTCCCTTAATGCTTTCCTCTCATCTGTTTCCTCTTTGCTCTATTCTTTATCTAAGCACTTCTCTGTTCACTTCCTTTTCTGTCCTTCTTTCTGCTTTCATTTTCATGCCTCCTATTCTGCTCAGCACTGCACCTATGCCGTTGCAAAAATGTGCAAGTAGGGTTTGCAAACAAAACCTTTATCTTGAAAAACTTCACAGCCATAAGGTGATGAACATGTATACCTCTCTTCCCTCTTGATAAGGTGAACAAATTCTGATATCCAAAGCACACGATCAAAAACGATGAACGACGTTCATCAGGACTGATGAACTTCGAGAGCTAACAAAAGAAGGATAATAAGGAAACACATCCATAGAAGAAAGTTTGACCATGTCTGTACAAAGAGAATTACGGAGAGGTTTGGGGCTTTTTTTTTTATTTTAAAAAGGCTCATTTTTACTAGGAACAGAAATAATTAGCAGCATCTATATAGATGAGGCAGAGATCTTTACAGATTTTGTTCAAGATCAAAAGCCAATATTGAAGATAGATTCTTACTCGAAACCCAAACCCTCAAAAAAACTGTGAATGAGTCTAATATTTCCTCAATATAAATAAAGGACATAGTCATGGCATATAGTTTTTAGAAATTTAGGATGTTTCCTTTGGGGTAGGGAAGATCTTTTGGTGGAGGAAGGGCCCTGCTTAGTGCACAGGGAAACAAGGAAGAACGGCTTTAGTATGTTTTTACACTTTTTCACTTTTTAGAATTCTTGATTTAATAATCATTGCCTATTAAGTAACATTTTCAAAAGCAAAATAAAGGAACTGCAAGAAAAATAACTGAAAATAACGCACAACCGGAATTGAAAACTAAGCAAATATAAAACAACGGTGGGTCAATGGACTAAGCTATATGATGCATTAGACCTTTTATTTTTGGACATCCTGCTAAGTCTTTACCGAGTCCTGTGTTTGGTTTTGTATATTGAGATTTCTGCTGAGCAGATCCCCTGCTCAAGTGAGTTCCCTGCAGCATGGAGCAGGGTGCTCTGCAGTCAGAGGAGGAAACAAGAGAAGCCGTGTGCTAGAGCGGGAAACAAGCAGCCAGAAGAGGATCCCTGCCAAGCATCTGCTCTCCCGCTGCATCTAGCAAGAGTAGAACCAAGTGTGTTTTGTCTTATCTGCTCAAAAGAGCTAGGGGACCAGGAGGAAAAAAAAATTTTAAAACCCACAAACCCAAAAGAAGCCAAAAGTCCCCACCAAGTCCTCCAAAACTGAAGTTGGGTGCATTCCTTTCCCTGCCCACAGCTGCAGGCAACTGGAGAAAACGTCTGTGTTCTCACTGACAGCATGGAGAGGTGTGGGCACAGCTGACAGTAAAGCAGCAGTACAACAAAAGTGCTTATAATCAGTACCAGGCAATGAACTCTACTTTTCTTTCACTACAATGCGGACAGCTTGAGAGAAATGTTTTGGAAATATCCGAGGTCCTCTCCAATTCCGCTCCTCTGCACATTCAAGACATGGACCCTTCTCCAGCAGATTATTTTGGGAGGGGTTCGAAAAAACTCAGACAGTAATTGCACATACCAGTTCTAGTATTACGGAGAAAAAGTAGATAAATGTTAATATAAATTATATAAAAATTATTTCCCTTGTAACAGAAGGGATTGATTTTCAAGTATGTCCTGATTCTAAAACATCTATATTTAAAATTTGCTTTCCTGTAATAAAACTTCATCTATAATCCCAAACTCAGGACAAAAAAGGAGTTAAAAGTCCTTCATGGCACTTGATACAGCTAGCATCCTTAAAAAAAAAAAGTGAGATATTTTCTTTCTGTGTTTACAGCTTTTCATTTTACATGCTCTCATTATATACAGTTTAAGCTTCACTTCAGACTTGACAACCACATTACCATGCTGGAAGTGAATTTTACTTGAGTTAAAATTTGTACTCAAAATGTCAAAATATACATTTTTAAGATCAATTTTATTAAACAAGTACTTAGTAGGCAGCCAACATTCTTAAACCCATCTTTTTCTTGGCCTTCACGCTGTCTAAATCCCAGATAACTGTGTGAACATTTCAACCATTTCCAACTTTATGGGATTTACTTCTGAGCTTATGTTCAAAGTAACATTCACTCATGCCCTTTCCATCCCCATAGTGAACTTACTAAACTTCAGATTATGAAGAGAAGAATTTACCACTTTATGGAAGTTTGTTCTTAATACTTGTAGTCCTCAGAAAAAGTAGCCTTAAATTTTAAAAAATTACATCTTCTCATAATACATGTCAGTGTGGCTATGAAAGCATTAGGTTTAAAGTAACAACTACAAATAAAGCTCTTATACTGTGTTTAAAATCCTGTGAAGGTATTTGGTATAGAAGGAAAAATACATTTAACATTTCTGAAAAGATAATATTAATATTTGAGAAATATACATATATATGTATGTATATATATATATATAGCAAGTTAGTGTTGCTTTTAATTACTAAACTGAAAATCCTGCTGGGTCAACAGATGTGAGAATGTAACACCCCTTTCATGTGCAATCAAGAATTACTTTTTAAAATATGTATTTGTCCCCCTTTTCCTTAAAGGGGGAAAATACAGTGTACACTTAGAATATGCATCACCAAAATAAAATCTGCATATATTCCCAAAGAAGTATAATTTTTCAACATACTTAAAAGCTTCAAATTCACCACTAATTACTACAAAAGTTAAGCTATTTTTCTCAGACGATGTTAATGACCCTAAATGCTAAAACTCTACTTTAGCAAAGTAAGCATTAGAGATTATGCACTCTATTTACTAAAATAATCACCTACATTATATTTTGTAATGTAAAGGACCTTCTTTACACTTTTTTTGTAAACAATCCAACTTCAGGAGTTCCAGCCTGTCATATAATAAAACGGGTTCACCTTCCTCAAAACCAGAATGTTTCAACTGGTTTTGCTGCTTCATTTTAACCCCAACAGATGGGACAACACTAAATATCAAAAGCGTGATGATTGTTTTCTTTCCCACTCTTATCAAGCACAGGCTTGCTAGTTTAGATTCCTGCTGTTATTTGGGAGCTTGTGGCTCTAAACAGTCAGCAAGGAAATGTTGAATGTTGCATAAATATCCACCTGAATTAAAGCAGCAGATTATAATTTTTAAGAGTTCAAAAGGAAATGTCTGTATACTTTAATTTCCCATGAGATTACGACAGAACCTCTATTAAAACCCCACAGTTCTAAGTCCTTTTAAGCAGAGTCTTTCCATTATAAAGTCTAAGTATGGAGTCAAAAAAAGTAAAGTAAACTTGATTTCTTCCTTTCTTAATCAGTGAGACTGCCTTTTGAAAAATATACAATATTCTACAGAAGGCAAAGGCACACAATACAAAAACTAACACAACTGAAATAAAACACAGCAAGTTACAATTCATTTAAAATCCTACACGATACGTTACCTTCCGCCTCGGGCACTGAAAGGCACTACATGGATTCCCAAAGGCCCGCCGTCATTGGAGACTTCTACGAGCTTTACCATATCACTGTGAGACAATGACGAATGAGGGAAGATGAACATGTACTGTGAAGGAACCAAAAAACCCCACACAAACATACACAGAAAAGCAACACCATTCCAGAATCAAGTCATGGTGATGAAAGCATTTTGAATGCTACATACCTGAAGATTAATCTGATGGCATGAAAGGAGATCAATCATTAAAAATAGTTGAATTAATAAAACAAACAAAAAATCAAATACATTTTTTTGTAAACTTAGTTTGCTACATAAAAATAGGTACCACCATCATCACATGCATATTGTTTTACTTCCTCCTTACTCAAAAGTGAAATTTAAAGTTAGCTATTTGGACCATTGAGTAGAAATATTTAAATACCACATATTTTTTTTCCTGAGAAGCCTAAAAGCTGATCATAGCACTAACATGCTTTATTATTTTATCTTTGAGAGAGCCCGCTCTAAGCCTTAACATTAGCTTTCACATAACTACCCCTTAATCAAATTAGAATTATTAAATTTAATTGGTTAAATTCTTCTGGTTTTAAAGCACATTAATTTGTTTTATTGTAATTCCATTTCTTTTGTTGGAAGATTGCTGTATCTATATTGCGTTACCAGGCAAAGTTTCCAAAGTAAGATTTAACTGTAACATTCAAATCCAATCAGACATCCTCCTGAAGCAACTACGCATCTAGTTTGCAATTATACTTTTTGCTGGAGAGAGAGAGAGAAAGTGAAAGAGGAACATACAGGTTCAGAAAGAGACATGCAAAAATTGTAGAAGTAGGTTTGGACCAAATCTACTGATGCATTTGAAACAAGCCCACATCTGGAAATGTAGAATATAGCCCATAATCCATAAACGGTTATAAATACCCAAAAGAGAAAATAATATACTAAAGGCCAAACCTCTCAGTAAATTTGGAAGTGAGAGATCTGAACGAAAGCCACAATCTAAATATGTGGCTTATGCCTCTAGTATTACATACTTTTTCCATATTTCCTGGCATTACATATATATTACACAGACCTTTGAGAAGCTTGTTTCTCATGAGTGTACAAATCAGATTTAATCTAGAAGTGGAGCAAAAAGCAAGACCAATGCCCTATGATAGCAGTAAAAGATTTTCTACTTCTTTCAGTAAGCTCTTGATCATATGGGAGCCCATCACAAAAGCGTGCAGCGCTTAATCTGGAGCCTGAGAATAACCAGACCACAAACTGTTAGGAAGTCAGCAAAAATCACATGTTACAGTTGCTCTTATATTTCTTCCACATAAATTTTAAAAATAGATTTCTAAGGTAGCCTTTACGTTCCTTGTATACCTCAATTCGTGGCTGATTTTTTACTTCATTTTTTAAACAACATGAATGGAAGGTCTGTATCCCTGTTGACACTGTTCAGCTCAAGAAAGCATTGCAACAACAGGACAGCTGAGAGACATCAGCCAAAAATGAGTTATTCTTCAGACCTGGACCAATGTTTTAAGACTGACAGCATTACAGCATTTGTCAATGTTCCTTGTTCCAGTTTCTGTATTTGAACCTTCATTTCATTCTCACTGTACATTAAGGTTGAGTTTTCATTAACTAGCGTGCAAAGCAGTTCATTGGAAGTAAGCAATACCTTTCACCTCCAGAAGGTACTCTTAAAGGCATCTTTTGCTATTTGTATGCCTATGGCTCCCTATGATCAACTTTTTTCTGACTTTCCTATTAGTGTAAAAGAAAATTGAGGGCTGAGGAAGAGAATACGTGAAGATCAGTGTGATTCATTTGGCACTGTCACAAGTGGAAGCACAGCTTTAAATAAAAAAGAGTCCATTTTAATATCCAGCCTACACAGTTTAATTTGTTGTACTGCTTCAGTCAGTAATGTTCCGTTTTTCCAAAATGCACGCTTAAGGTCTAGGCCCTCATTTTTTTAATACTTTTTCTTCAAAAAAGTCCACCCCAATTTCAAATGTTAAACGTTGTAAATGGAAAACAAAAGGAAATTATCACTTCCTATGAAAGCCTTTGTTTCAATTTTGCTCCCCGATCTTCTCAGAAGTTTGGGCCAAGTACTTAAAGCAAACATACAAAGAAGTATGATATCAAACCAGAAAAGAATGAAGCAGCATATGTTGAAAAGTCAATAAGGTACCTAAAAGTAATACTAAGAAGCATTAAATTTGACAGAAACTCTGCAAACTCTATTTACCAAAAAGCATTTTGAATTTACAATGCAACAGATTATGTAAATTGGACAGAGTAAAACTCAGAATGTATTGTCTAATAGATATCACTATAATCTTTACCTAACATTTAAACCCTCTGCACCTAATTAATGATTTAATTCAGAAATAATAGGAGCAGAAGATTTATTTTTATTTAAAATTTAAGTTTAGTCAATTTAAAAGGTTTAAGTGTAGAAAGGATAGTTTCTCATTAATTCGATAGTGAGATATGGATCAACTTTTTGCAATGAAATGCAAAAGGGCCAAGTTTCCTGTATCTCATGATGAAATAAAATATCCTTTACTGTTTGATTTTTTTTTTTAACTAGGAGAGCTTTCCAATCCTAAACAACGTCAGTTTTGATCCATTCACAAAGTATGAGGTTTTTGACCACACAATTTATGCAACTCCCACTCACATCTTCCCAGCAGACTGTGAACTGGTGATAGGAATTAAGATTTTTTTAAATGCTTGCCTGTTGATCTATTTGTACTAGCACTGACCCTACTCCTTCTGTCAAGTTTGCAGAGTTCCATCAAATAAGCATCTTCTTTGAGGCAGAAAATCTACTGTAGCATCAGCATTTATAAATGTCAGGTTTCTAATGCTCATCTTTAACACATGCTTTTTAAACTGTTTAAAATCTGCTTTAAAAAGGTCCATGAAGCAAATTGTTTAAAACCAAAATGACACATGACCTAAAAAAGACTGCCCCACTTTCTTAAGAGCAGTATCACTCATATTATTCTGAGTTTTTTGCTAGTCTATGTTCAGTCTCCAGACTCATCGTTAAAACAATGTGTTCTGCCAGTAACTTACTCCAGGGAAAAATTGGTAGTATTCTCCAAACCAGAGTCTGCATGTCCAACAGGCTCAACTCTGCTGTTGTCCTCTTCTGTCCGATCTTCATCCTAGATATTAAAAAAAAAAAAAAATTAAAATCTAAGTTCAATAGGTTAACTCATTTTAATAATGCCACTTCACCATTTTCAGATTGTTGGAGTAACCACACGTGCAGTGGAAACGTGTGCTTCCACAACTACAAAAATCTTCTCTGTTGCTGTCTGAAAGTGTTGTAAATTGGTTTTGTCACCTTATGTGTTTTTCCAATGATACTTATAGTTCAGTCAGTTTCATATCTTAATTTTACTACAGTTATAAAAGCAGCACTACAGACACTATCATAGCCAGCATTTTTTAAGTTACCCAGGTAAAAGCACAAAATCAGCTGATGGCCAGCAGTGTTTGGGCAAACTCCTTCTGAGCTCTCTGGGTAGGTTACTGGGGACTCAACTGAACACAGAAAGGCAGCTCACTCAGGCTCATTTGAAAAGAGTTAAAAACAGGATAAGAAAATGTAGATCATATAATTCCATAAAGTACCAAGACCTCTTTAAACATTTTAACAGAGGCCTTTATTAATAGTATTCCAGAAAAAGCTGACATCAGAGTTACGTGAGGCTCCAATGCTAACCAACTGATTGTATTTTTGACTTTCCAAACAGTACATACGTTATTCACCAAATGTATAATTTTAATGTCAAAGTTGTGAATGCTGTACTTCCAAATTTAGATCATGATCATTCAAAGACTACCAATAAGAAGATCTAAAACCATTCTTATATCTGTGTTACTTATTATAAACTTATGCTCTTAATTACCCATGTGACCAAACAGAAAATATTATAAAGTGTGAACAGTAGGTTTCAAACACAGACTTAGATTCTAGAGCCAGAACCATCAGGTCATAAAATAATAAGTGATAGGTTATGAGTTTAGCATACAGAGTCAGAAAACATTAAATTATCAAAGTGATATTAAAGGCAGAGGCAGTTGGTAATGTCCAATTGACATTTCCACTGAGAATCTGCAAAAGCAGGAGGCTGGATGCATCAGGCTTCCGTGGGTTGTAGATATGCCCTGTGCATCCCGGATAGCAGCACGCTATGTAAAGCCAAGCTACTTGAAGATTGATGATCCTGTGTTTTGAGAGGCTTTAATACGCACTTCTTCGTCATCGATCTCTGTTAAGCACTAGGCAAGTAATACATTTCAAAGGTCAACCAGCATCTTGAACCCATCTAGAACTGCATCATGAATGCAAACAAGAACGTAAAATAAAATATTTTGCATGTAGTAAAAGTTGCCTATAAACCCAGTATAAAGAGGAGTCCACATAATTCATAAATATGACATAAGCTACTGTTTACATTGCTATATTTACTGATTTTAGCTGAAGTTTTGTATGTACCAATGAATAAAGATTAAAAATAAATAAATATTCAAATCTCCATGACAATTCTAAAGTTACATACAAAAAGGTATCTATATGAAAATCAGAACATATGGAGTAGTTTCACATTAAAAAGAAGCATTTTGTCTTGTTTCATACAGCATCTTGCAGATCATTGTTGCCATGGGTTTTTTGTTTTGAAGTTAGGGACACTGGCAATTATAGTGGTGTGAGTATATATATTTCACTGAAGCTATTATCTGCAAGTCTAAAATCAGAGTTCCTGACAAAACACAATTTTGAATCTCAGCTACATTAAAAGGTCACCACAAACGAATCTTACTTTGTTGACACGATGGTTTTGGCAATTTTCCATTTTTTGGCAATGAGTGGACTTTTCAAGCAAACACACGATAAGTATACATATATGTAAGAAGAGACTGCAATAACATCCTCTCTATCAGAAGATATGCCTCTGCTAACAAGAAAATGTCTAATTTTATGCTGTGTTGTTTTAGCAGACGTCTATACATGTACACTGTAAGCGTCACTCATCTAGTACCACTTGGGTCTCATACTTCAGCACGCTTTGGCCCCGTGTGTGTTTCCCTTGACTAGTTTGAAGTCTGCCTGTCTGTAAACAAAACTCCCCTTGCCCCACTCAGTCTTGGCAGCCATCCTTTGGACTGACTCTTGACACACCCACTACCAGTGTCCTCCTGAGATACAACCAACCACACACAACTCGAGCTAAGTCCTTGTGGAAATCTTTGCACCACTTCCCAGCTCTGACAGGATCTTTGTTTTCACTCCCAGAGTCTCCTAGGGGCAGCTCACACTTAAGCCTTCCCATTTGCTGCATATCCTGTTTTCTTCCTTTCTGTCCCACTGGCTGGTCCAGAGGTTTGTTCTGCCAGGTGAAGAGCATCCCCCTGCCCAGCCCCGAGCGCAGCCAGGACGAAGGCAGCAGCCAACTTACCTCCTCCTGCCTCTACCCTACCTTGTCACATTAGGATATAACACATCAGAAACTACAAATCAAAAGCTATGTAAAACAGATGCTATCTGGCACCATCATATCTACTTTTTGTGCCTTTGGTATCGAGATTTATAAACACAGCAGGTTTTGGAACCAGACTCACTGTCAGTTATCCAAGCAATTAAACAGCAGCTCCCACACGCCTCTGTCTGGCTTTTCCCGGACAGCAGACAGATCTGTATCAAAAACATGCATGTGCCTGTAAATAGGTGCTTAGAGGAGGAATCACAACCCTAAGTAAAGCACTACTGCCATAATCAACAGATGTATGATGTATCCTTTTAAAAATCTTTAATATTACAGTAATCAGGCTTTCTTTTATTCTCAAAATAACACAGATTTTGATTTACATTGGAGTGAACAGAGAGAAAAATTGGACACCTGCAGAGGGATTTGACTTAAAATTCTGATTTACTAAGAAAAGTAACTAGCTGTGAAAATCTCTGCACCAAGCAATTATTTCTTTATTTGGAAAGTAGTTTTCTTCTGAAAGGCAAATTCCACCTGGATGTGCTACCATGAGGTAAATCAAGGAAAAGGACATTTAGAAGACCAAGAAAGTTTCCAAGAAGCTAGTATTGCAGACATTTCTCAGAAATAACTGATTTGAGCAAACTCCCAAATTTGTAAGGTTTATTTTCTCTCTATAAAAACACCGATTCCTGCTATATCAAAAGATGCAGCTTTGAACATACAGTGACTACAGACAGAATGATATATTTTTTCCAAAACTGAAATGAATTAGAAGATAATTTCATTTTTACAGCACAGAAGAAAATTTCAAGTGCCTCTTCCAATGTACTTCTAAATACCCTGATGCGTTCAGTGTAAAATTCCCCCAATTCCCTTTTGCTGAGATGACTCAGCCAGGGCTTCTGACCCGGGCCTCGCTGTGCCACCAGACACAGATGTAACCGTCCATAAAGCACATATGCCATCTGTCACCTATCTAGGCTACTTACATGGAGATGAAACAATACAATTGCATAAAAAAGAAAGCAAGGTTCTTAAAATTTGTCTCAGATTAAGAGAATTAGGAATTTCAAAGACATATTCTTACTTTTAAATGGATGTGTACAAAAATCCTGTATCTTAGAAGAGTCAAGCTTGTGCACAGTAGCAGATTCTTGCAAATATTCAAAAAAAAAAAGTTCATGTAGGTGCCAAAACAAATCAAGCCACTGTTCTAAAAAAAACAAAACAAAACAAGCCACAAAAACTCTTAACTGCTCACAATAGACTATTAATGCTAGCAGTTCTGCATAGAAAGGTCCATTTCACAGTTCACCTGCACAGCCCTAATAAAATACATATGAAATGCTGCCAATTTGTTTTGTATTTTTGAAGAACATTGCCCTGTCATCTCTTAGGATTACAAAAGCCTCAGAGTTAAGAGATGGTAGCAATATGCTTGCCAACAGACCCTTATTCAATATATATGCACCCAAGTAGACCCTTTAATTACATTTTCTCAGATTATTTCTGAGTGAAGACTGCCTTGCTTCATTTCCAAAGCTCAAAACCAGCCATGCCTTCCCTATCTGACTGGACATTTTACCTTCCATTACCAAAACATCAGCTTCTGATTCTGATTAACCCACATTTACTACCAGTTATTACTTCATCTTTAAAGCACTTTCCAATTCATCTCTACTGTTCGATACAGTTGTAATGAACTCCCAAAAAACACAATCAAAACTCTTTCACATTCTCTCATCTTCTTTAGACAATTACCTGCAGAAAACTCAATAGTAACCAGGGAGTATGAATAAAGATAGTCCAGTCACTTAAATTCCTACACATTCAATTTGTGCAGTCTTTATTTCTAGGTGCCTGGTCCAAGTAACTGCTGATTACAATCTACTTCAGCTCAAGCCAACGGGAAATGGGCTCTGAAGGCACTTTAGAGTTCTGTATAAATCTGTCTTCTCTGAACACTTAATCCCATCTCTCAAATTCAATAGCAACATCTCCATTCTACCAATAAATGAAAAAAAAATGGGAGTTAAGGTGTTTGGGTTTGGTCTGGGTTTTTTTCAGTTCAGAGGGATATAATAATAATTTCATTATGGTCCAGAAAGTGATTGGGTATTTTAGTGATAATGGCTATATGAAAGAATAATCCCCCTTTCAAATGGCTTGAGTGCTCCACGGCAAGGTCGGCAACACTGACCAACATAAGAGAAAAAACCTGACTGGTCACTTACATAAACAGTAACTATCCTGTGCACTGAATAAATCCAAATTAACATTAAAGAAAGGGAAGCTGTAAGAAAAAGTTGTCGCAATACATGTATGCAGGGAGCTGTGCTATGATCTCACCACCGACCTCCCTTCTGCACGTATTCCTTGTTCGCTTCTGCAACCTGCAGCATTATATCCATTCCTCTTGTGCCTCCACCAGTAGGCTCCAACACCAATTACAGGCTCCCTCTCACAAACCTGCATCTTCCTGCTCTGACTTAGCTGTTAGCTTACACTCAATTTAGAGACCTTAATCCTCCACCTTGTCTGAGTGCCGGGAAGGGGATTATGGAAAGCCAGGACAGCCAGGGTAGGGCACCGGTGCTCAGCATCAGCGCCTGGCCCCATCCCGCAGCAGGGACAAACTGGCATTGCAGCACCCTTCCCTGGGAAAGCACATTCAGCTACTCTGAGATTTATCAGTGAAAAGAGGAAGTCTGGGAAATTTATCTGTAAATTGTAGTAAATCTGTTCACATTGTACACAAACCAAATTTTTTTCTGATTTGTGGAGTTGTTACCTGAACAAGAGATCCAGCCTCATCAGACGGGCTGACATGGGTACACAGAGCTATACAACGGAATCATCTTTTATAACATAATTAAATTTGGTTTGTATTTTTACTAGTCTGCAGAGTAACTGCAGGGTGGATGCTCTCATTATACACCACTTTCAGCATTTCTACCAGCATTAGTGACAGAAAGCAGGGTCTCGAAATGGCAAGCAAATGCAACCATCATGGCAAACAGGCAGAGCTACCAGTGTGAGCAACGTATGATAAATACAAGACGCACCCCCCTCTGCAAATAAAAGCCTTTCAATAAAAAGCCTCTGTGTTTCAGAAGGAAAATTCACACTTGTTTGTTTTCTAGCATTTAATTTTTTAAATTTCAGTATAGTGAGTGAAAATACTGTAAATAGCAAACAGAAAGGAAAAGTATATAACTTCCAACAGGTACTTTAGATTTTAATGTAGATCTTAATGTATTATCAACACAGAAAAGCTCCTATAAGACTGCACACCAGTATTTTTCCCCCAGCCAGAACACATCAACAATAATATTTATGTTATTAAAATACATCCTTCCCTTCATCTTTCCCTTTTTATTCTCTTGCACTTCCCTGTAATGATTATGGAAGAGGAGCCCGTATTTGCTATTAGTCTCCTGGCAGCTGTGTTTTATAAATGTTTGTTTGGTCCTTGCAGCATAAAGTAGGTTCTCTCTCTGTACGATCAGACTTGATAGGAAACTGCTCCTAAGGGACCTATTTCCTGTGTCTTAACTAGCACAAATATACCAGCATCAGGTTTTTGTGCTAATGTTCTCACTTCTTGATTAACCGACCAAATCTCCAGAGAATGGCAATTTTCAATCAAATCTGAAGAGCAGTTAGAAAGATCACATGGGGAAAAACAAAAGTTATTGAATAAGGAAAAAAAAATAGGGTTTCTCTTTCTTGAACACAAACATATATATGCACAAATAATTAGGTAAGAAAGAGCTTTGTGTAATCCACATCAGTCCTGTACTAGATGAACTGCTATTATTAGTAATTCAGGAGGAGAAAAAGAGAAACCTTACATTAAATCATCATCCACTTAAACAAACAAAAAAAAAACATTAAAAAACCTCTTTAATCTTTTAAATATATATATGAGTTAATATTCTTCTTACATCTCAGTCATTCCTATGTTATTCACATTGTTGTGCAGGACAGTCATCCCACAACTGGAAATGGCAATATTCATATCGTTTCTACATGCCTCACTACTCTGAAATGAAATTTGCCTCGCTCAGTCAAATCAGTGAATAGATACCATATAGACACAGAGGAGCACAGAATGGAAGGGATTTCCCGGGTGTCTGATGAATATCAAATTCATCCCCTGCTATCACAGGCAATCATCTCTTATTTCCCATTTAATAAACTGATCAAGCTGAGCCTTTAAACTGGTTGGCTTCATGATGGCACTATTTCTGTTGTGAAGCGCCTTAAAATGAAATGTTTTTACAGATTTGAAGAGAGATGTATTTGATTTCCTATTGTCCAAAAAGCAGAACACCAGATAGCCAATGAATGTAATTTAGTGCAACCTTCCTCTGACAAACCTATACAACACCGCACTCAGTTTTGACCAGCTACCACTTTTTCATGCCTAATGACTCTCCCTAAAAAATACATTTATTGCCTTGTAATACTAATAAAAACTAGACAAGCCCTGTAGTATCTCAATTATTTTGTAGCACGTATTAGTTTAGAGGTTTACTGAAGTCCATAGTTTTTAGGGGCTCAACAACCTGCAATAAGTCACTGAAATCACACACATTCTGCGACAAGTTGGTGGCACACACCTCCATTGCACAGCTGGCCAGGCTAAAGGCAGGAGCACAACACAGATACTGCTCAGCCATTTAACGGAGCTTCCTCTAAAAAACCTTTTTACTAGATGATGCTGCAGTTAATTCTTTTTTTACAGCAGGCACTGCAGACAGCACTGAAAAGCAGAAGAACCTTTGAAGAGTTTTAGTACATTAGACAAAAGGTTTTCTTGCTAGTGAATTTAACTTGAGACATTCTGCTGGTTCTGCTTCTTTACAGCAAAGAAAATCTCAGACATGACCTTACAGCGGTAGCTTGCCAACAAACAGCATGAGATGCATTAAAACTCAAAGGGGGTTTTTGTTGTTGATCGAACATGCTTGTTAATTAATGTAGCCGAATGGTCTAAGACTACCAGCAGACATAGAATATTGAGGGGGGAAAAAAAGGAAAAAAGAAAAAATTGCAAATACTTAAGCAACTCAGCAACCCCATACAAGGAAAATGGCATAAAATAGGATCTCACAGAGAAAGAAAACCATAGTAATGTCTAAAGCAACACTGATTCTCAAGCATTTCACAGTGTGTATTGTACTCATATTTCATAGATTGTACTTGCTGTTTGGGTGAAAACCACAACATTTGTTTTCCCCAGGCTGGGTGCATCCCACTGCAGACCATTTCAGTGACTTCTCCGGGACTACTGACAGTCCAAGGTGGGAGGCAGAGGGAGGAGGTGTGCTGTAAACTGATAGCTACCGGAACAAATCCATACATCAAGGTTCCTCTACAGATAGCAAATATCAAATGGATACAAAAATATGTAGCTGTTCCCACCGGATCACATTTAAAGGACATTTTAAAGAAGACTCAAGTGTTAATGTATCACAACAACTACTTCATGGTCAGCCATTTTGCTCTAAGTGTACAAACAATATGCAGCACCATGATAGCCTATCAGAAAATATGATGATGATGATAATTCAGTGCCTTAAATTTCTGTTCACTGACAAATGGGTAAAGAGTTGCCAAACTGAAATTGATAACACCTTGATGATCTATTTCTCACATCAAAGAGAAGCTTAAGATGAAGACAACATTGGGTGCTTTCTTAATTCCTACACTGACTTGCTATACAATAGTAGCAAAAATAACTTAAAAGAGCATTTTGATATTAATATGTTGGGGAAAATACTCCATATTTGCAAAGACAAATAAAGATAAGACACTTGGATATGGCACTTTGAAAAGCAGTTACAGTAAAATGGATCTTCATCATCTCAGCAGTAACTTAGGATGCTGAGTCACAAAATATCTCTTCTTGCTCAAAGATACCAGGGGAGCGTCACCTCTTCTTTTTCTTACCACCTAGTAAAACTTGCAGCCCATAACCTATTTTTTAAATTTTCATAAGATGCAAAATATCTGAAGGATTACAAAATGCAAGACATTTCCTCACATAATGCATTTGTAGACAGTTCACTTACAGAGCAACCTATAAGCAGAACCAACCCCAGACAACAGGAATAGCCAGAAAAGGTTTGGCGTGACCAGACAGGGCACCCCAGTGCTAACGGTGCTGCCTGTTGAGGAGTCCACTAAAATGAATTTTTAAAACACAATGTGCTGATAGAAAGTCAACTAAAAGATCAGATGCAACAAGAAGTACTAAGCTCTCTGAAGACCTGATCAATAACAAATTATAGATGTGCCCATTGTTACTACAAAGAGAAGTACTTAGCTCTTAGATCCATATACAACTATATCAAATTACCTCAAACAGATTGTTGCCTTAAACATAAAATGGGTTCATTTTGTGTAACTGTCTAGTTACAGGTTTTATTCTGCTTTCTGTTTTTCCTTAGGATTCAAAACATATATGTTTCACAGGCAGTCTATGCTCTTTATTTGTTTTAAATAAGGCTTATCTGCAGACTATTTCCATGTTCAAATCTCTTAAATTTTATACTCTTGTCATATGATTCACAGACTGACATATAGACCACCAGGATCTGCCAGTGTAAAACAAATATTAGGATTCATATTAAATACAGATTCACAATCATACTTTGATGTCAGAATCATGGGAAATATTTTTAAATGGAAATAGTTATCAGTTTTATTTGAAACAAGGCTAAAATTATAGGTCAATGTATAATCAATTTCCCCTGGAAAGTTTAGCCCACAGGCCAGGCCTGATTTTGTGCAGGTCTTTTATCATTTAATTTGAATAATGCAGGAATTACCTCAGTTACAGAGACACCCCCACATGGTGAGCCAACACAAGCGTGGCACTTGCCATGTAACAAACACTTCTGGTTGATGACTTCATATATCATTTATTTTCCCTTTCATTGTGTTAACTGATACATACATATGCATCCATGTATACCACCACCACGCCAGTTACCTCATATAACACCCATATATAGAGGGAAAACTGTCCCTGTGTTGGCAGAAGATGCTTTACCTGAATTATTTCACAACAGGACTGATTTTTACAAAATTAAGTCTAGTTTTCTTTAAGAACTTGAGTTCTTCCTACTCCACAATTCCAGGTTATACAGATCTGGGATTTCAGGACCAGCAAAGAACAAAAAAGCTAACATTCCTTTTACATGGAAAAGTTGATGGTTACAGAAGGAAAAAAATACCCACAATATACTACTAACATGGAGTGTTACTATGGCATCCAGGAACTATATGTTTATATAAAACATTCTTTTGTTCTTAAAGTAAGTAAAAATAAATTGCACGGCAGTGGTACAACTACAATGTGTTTGTTTTTTCTGTTGAGTAGTCTAAAGTAGGTCAAGTTAGGTACATCCACTAGTTCTCCTATAAATAGATCCACACTGAGTTCACCTGCTTGTAACTAGTGTAGAACAACAGAATTTTAAATATTTTTTCCTTTAGTCTGACAAGTTAGCTTATTCTGTATATAGACATTAAAAAAAAAAAAGAAATCATTAAGTCCTGCATTATTTTTAAAAGCTGAAGAAATGAAAATGGATACATGGAACTGGGACACACATTTTTTTCCCCTGCAGAAAACCAAATGTACGTGCCTCCACCTATAAGTTTAGAGATCTGAAAGATTTCTGCAGAGATGTATTATAGATGAGTCACATAGTTTCCCCTTGATATCGAGACAAAGGAAAGGAGAAAATTCTGCATAAATCACTTCACATTTTCACTGTAACACTCCTGAATATATTATTATCCACCTCACCTTTTCAAAGACCGTGATTTTCATCCTTCTGAGGAATTTTTTTCTCTTTTTTTTAAGATACAAAAAGCATTTCTTATTTAGCAACTTGAATTTGTCATTAGGCAATTTTCAAACAGGTCTCATAGTTCTTTCATCCTTATTCATTTCTTTTTTCTTTTTTAATCTGAAATAGTCCCTTGTTGCTTGATTTGCAGATCTGTATCAGTACGCAAGGATTTCACTAGCTTCAGTCAAGTACAGAACAGTTCAATCCTCTCGAGTACTGAACGTAAGAGTCAATTTAGAAGCAAGCTAAAAGTACTCTGTTCTCCGTCACACAAAACATCATTTTACTCACACAGGCATCTTAATAACAAAATTAAATTCCAGATATTTTTCTCAGCATGGCTCAGGACTGTTCAGAGATGACATCAGAAAGCTTATTAAAGACCTGGCTTTTTAAAAATTTAATTAAAGTATCTGTTTTCCAATAACGTAAAAGTGCCTATGTTGGTGGGAGTTTAAGGTTAGCCCTGTATTCTTTAACTTTGAATATCATCTCATTTAGGAAACATAATTTTCAAAGGTTTTGGTTTCTTGTTACTAAAAATCACCCTGTTAATTTCGCCCAATGAACTAGAAAAATACAATTATTCTATTTTATCATCTTGGTTAAACAAAAGTACATGAGTTTCCTCTCATTTAGACAGTGATTTATCTTTGGTTCTCATTTGCTAACATATAGCTTAAATTTATAACTTTTTTGTTTCAATTCTTACTGCTGGAAAGAAAAAATACCTACATATCTGTTTTAAAAGTCTTTTGCATTACACACCACATAGATGGGCAAACACACCCGAACTAAAGGATCTCTAACTTGCATTGCTTAAAATTGATTCTGCCCATTTTGACTCTTCCTCCCCTAAATGAACAAAACCAGGCAAGGTCCTGGCCTCAAGCCCAAGGAAGGAAGAAAGAAGCCCCGGCACCGCAATGGCAATGTGGGACACCCGACCTCACCGCAGAAGCATGAGGCACCCAGTCCTGCTCTTCGTTCCTGTGCAAAGTTTGAGTGATGAGATTTTACCATTTTGCAATTTTATCTTTTGCTCCTCTTTTGACGACCTGCACAGTTGCGTGCCACTTTTTACTTTTCACCTCATCCGTCACTGAGAAACTCCACTAAAATTGCTTCAATTGAGTCTCCCTTATGCTGTAGCATTTTCTTTTTTGGTCTTTTGCACAACACGGATTTTACCTTAGGCACCAAACAAATTCACCATTTTAATAACAGAAAATACTATAGCATTTTTCATTGTTCTTTGCTCAATTTGTTTTGCTGAAGTCAACATGAAAAACAATTTCAAACTTCTCAGTAAATGCTTCATTTACGAATGCTCCATTCCAAGTGCCTACAGGGTTACAATCTGGTCTATGACAATTTTATTAATTTTTTAATCAAAAGCATTAAATCAAATTTAAAATAAATAGTACTCAGTACTTCTGTAGTGCCCTCCAGCACAGTATGGCAAAAGCGCTTCATGGACAATAATGGCTTTAGCTTCACTGCACCCTCAGGAAGAAGATTAAAAGTTATTCTCCAAGTTCTCTCTTTATTTGAGGAAACTGAGGCACAGAAGATTTCTTTCCATATTTTTGAGTTTTACCTCCGGCCTTAGATGTTTTCAGTTTTAGGTGATCTCTCAGTTACCCAAAGCCTTACTTTCAGAAAAATGTAAAATGATCGCCTGTATTCCTGAAGTCAAGCAAAAAGTACAAAAGCTAAAATGATACTTTAAAAATAAAATAGCACTCAGTAAATTTCTGAAAACACCAAAAAAATATCCAGGCTCATGACTGCAGACAATAAGTCATTTTTTGTTCATGGCAGCAGACAGCACCACAGGCCCCATTGCCCCAGAGGGTGGTGGCTGGAGAGAGGCTGGGGAAAGCATCCGTTCGCTCAGAGCCATTTGGTCCTGAGCCCACACCAGCATCTGCACACCGCTTGCACTCTTAACACTACAAGTGATAGAACATGATCAACAGCCAAACTGTATCATCACCACCAGCACATTAAGCTATCCAAGGACACCAAAGAAGATCTCTTGTCTAAAATGTACCGAGGAACAAAATGTGGGACACCACACAAGTGCTAGAACCACAGTTTCAGAAGCACTCTGCAAATTTTTTATATACGTGTAGATATATATACATACACACACAGAGACACAAGAAGGAAGGCATTTAAAAAAAAACAACTCATTTAGTGCCATTTGTTGCACTAGAACAGGTACCAGCTTCTCAATATAACTAATTTTTTAAAACATTCTCAGATAGGGAGGTTATTTCACTTTCTGATTCTTCCTCTTCCTTTTTTGCCCAAAGTCAGAGCAGTAGGGACTGAATTCAGTCCATGTGATGGAGGTGCAGTATTTCCAAGCAATTGTATTTCCATTGTGTTGCCCATAGGAAGAACTCAGCCTGGCATTCCATCATCCTGCAACACCAGTGCAAACCACAGATGTGGTCTGTTGAAAGAGACAGTCCCATCTATTCCCCTCCCCAGATGGTCAAGTTCACCACTGGATCCCTCTGTCCACCTTCTCCTTTCTGCTTATTCAAGTATTTGTATCATTACACAAAAGACCTAAATTAAAATTAATGTTTAATAAAGCCAATTTTAATTGGTTATGTTTCCCAGGCTGGTCCAGTTCAGTCTAATTAATGGTCTCATAAAAGCTTAGGGAGGCACAAGGGAGGAAGCAAAGCATGGCCAAGACTGCTGCTTTCAGCAGCAGAGATGCGTAAAATGTCTGTAACACCATGGCCTCAGACTGGTGTTTGGAAGGATTCTCTGCATCAGCAGTTTCACACACAGCTCAAGGCATTCTTTTCAACATCCAGGAACCTGCACTGCTCTATGTCCAATCTCATCCCTCCTCTATTGCCTCCTTCAAAACCCTACCTGTTTTCAACTAATCTAAATAATTGTGCCTTGTTCACTGAAGTTGCCATCTCAGCACTCCCCGTCTTTCAAAATGAGCATGCTATCCAGGAATAAATCCCTCTTGCCCTCGTATATTGCTGACCTATTTTCCATAATTTGTTTTTCTCTCTCCCAGTTTCTAATCTACAGCAGAACTTCATTTGTCACCTCATAAGCAGTTACCTAAACAACTTCATACAGATTACTCAAATCCCACCATCTTCCTTAGATGAAATCAAATTGAGACAGAGGCACAGCAATGCTTTTGAGTGCTATTTCCCAAGTTCATTAAAAGCTAAGATGTATAAACAGAAGCAAAAAAAAAACCCACACATTTTGTGGTTGAATTCCTCGTCATCCACCCCACCCCCCCCCAAAAAAAGGTGACAGCATGGAAGTCATACACATATTTGAGTGACTTGTGCCCAAGTGCCTCTCTTCATCAAAAATTCATTGCACTTTACACATAGGTGTCTATATAAACACTCTTTTAAGGTTAACAATAGCGGCTTTGGGAATAAAATTCTATAAGGAACCAGAACAACTTGTGTCAATTAGGATTAAAACGAAGTAGACATCGTTAAACTCCAAATTTAAACATTTGGATTTTGAAGTAAGGTTTTCTTAGTTGCCACTTAATCAGTTATAAACTAGCTAAAGCTGAGTTGAAGGTTTCCAAATGTACAGAAACTTGTTATCAACTTCCCATAAACCACATTCAAATCCCACATGAGCCACGCAATGAAGCCAGTCCAGCCTAAGGCCTCGTTGAAGAAATGTTTATTTTGCTTTAACTCTTCATACCATTTTTCTGAAACTGGAAAAAAAAAATCTACTTTTAGGAAAGCAAGCACTATTATCCTACCATTCTGAAGCTTTTTTTCTTCCATCTAGGAAAGGAAAGCTTGAAGAAACCTGAAGAACAAGCAAATGCTGGGGTTTCAGAAAGAAGTAACTTTAGAAATGAAACTGCACTGAGTGCTTCTTCCATCGCACACCTCGGCGGGATCTTTGGGCACTTCCACTTTTCAGTTCCACAGAAAACACTGAGTTTCAGACAAACTAGCTAGGCTATTCTAGTATCTTGTTATAGCCAGCTCTGGCTATTTCAGAGAACAGTGCGCTATAATAGATAACTCAAGTAATTTGCCAACAGGATTTTCTCTCGCTTTGGGCAGTTAGGTTTGATGTCATCAGGATTGGAGGGTATTTTGTACTTCCTCAAATGCCAGCAATTTTGAGAAAGGACAATACTGGCCTACGAATACTCCTGACTAGATGGGAAGGAAAAAATCATCAGCTTTATCACCACAGAAATCAAATCTTGAAGAGACTAGAGAGCAAACCTTTGAAATAAGATAAAGGTCACTGTATCTTATAATTAAGAACCGATTCAGTATAAAGGCAAGGCCAGGTTAAAAAAAAAATAGAAAATTCTGTGACAAAGGCTGTGGTTTCTCGCTGAAATTAATAAAGCTCAGTGTTCACACAGAATGATATGATTTGAAGAAAATACAGGGAGAAACAAACAGATGAGTTTAAAACCTGCGAATTTTCATTTACTACAATCAGCAGGTTCCTCCCTCTTTTTTTTTGTGGTCTATCCTCAGCTACTTAAAGGCTCAGAATAGTTCCTTAATATTAATAGTTATAATCTTTTGTTAGTTTTATTTAATTAAAAAATACATCAAACAAACAACAAAACTTAAAGAAATATCTTGCACACATATATTCTAGACAGTGTATACAAGAGGCATCCTTAAAACTAATGAAATGCACTTGTCTTTCTCTCCTTGCATGTAACCAGGTTGAAGGCAATAACAAACGGAGAAAAAGAACAAGAGTGCATGTACACACAGAAAGAGAAGAGCACTAAAACAATCTTCAAAATAGAAAAGCTAATACTTTCCTAAGGGACTGACAGCAAGATAATGTTACCTAAAGAATTAATAATCTGGAAGAGCAAGTTAAAAATAAAGTGATTAAATTTGCCAGTGAAATACAACTTAGGTTTAAAACAATCTTTTAAAACATGATCAATGAGCTTTGTAAGACTTTCTAGATAGATATATCACACCAGTGGACTGAGAAGCCCAGTGACTGAGGAAATTGAAACTTGAATAAATGTAAGATAATGCACTCTGAGAAATGCAATCTCGTTGAAGCCTCAAAGGGAAGAATCTTGGAAAAAGTAGCATCACATCTCAAAAAAAACCCAGCAAAAATCACCACAAATTAAAAACAATAGTCAATGATAATACTGAGGTAAATTTAATATACCTGTTTTTTACTGCAGCATCAAATATTTTTGCAGCAAATTTAGCTCTAAAATGACTTCAAATGGCAATTCCCACTCCTCTGCCCTCTTGGGGAAGTATGGATGAATATTAATATAGTATTTATATTTATTTATACTGTAGATGAATAAAAACAAAATAAATAATGAACTGTATTACATCAAATATTAATGAAGAAAATTAGCCAAAAAGCATAAGTAACAGTGAGAACAATGGATTACTGGAAAGATGTGAATACTCTTCTGCCTTATTTACCAAATCCACAACAACTTTTGAGAAAGCAGACAGAGAGTATGACATCTGCAGGAAACCCATGGCCTCACTACACAGAAAATCATAGAATCATAGAATGGTTAGAATTGGAAGGGACCTCCAAAGGTCATCTAGTCCAACCCCCCTGCAAGGAGCAGGGACATCCCCCACTAGATCAGGTCGCTCAGAGCCTCATCCAGCCTGGCCTTGAACATTTCCAGGGATGGGGCATCCACCACCTCTCTGGGCAACCTGGTCCAGGGTTCTACAACTCGCATAGTGAAAAATTTTTTCCTAATATCTAATCTAAATCTACCTCCCTCCATTTTAAAATCATTACCCCATGTCCTATCACAACAGGCCCTACTGAACAGTCTCTCCCCATCTTTCTTGTAGGCCCCCTTGAGGTACTGGAAGACCGCTATCAGGTCTCCCCAGAGCCTCCTCTTCTCCAGGCTGAACAGCCCCAACTCTCTCAGCCTGTCCTCATAGGAAAGGTGCTCCAGCCCTCCTATCATCTTCGGAGCCCTCCTCTGGACCTTCTCCAACTGGTCCATGTCCTTCTTATGTTGGGGGCTCCAGAACTGGACACAGTACTCCAGGTGGGGTCTCACCACGGCAGAGTAGAGGGGGAGAATCACCTCCCTCGACCTGCTGGCCACGCTCCTCTTGATGCAGCCCAGGATGCGGTTGGCCTTCTGGGCCACAAGGGCGCATTGCCAGCTCATGTTGGCCTTCTCATCGACCAGCTCTCCCAAGTCCTTCTCCTCAGGGCTGCTCTCCATCCATTCTTCGCCCAGCCTGTATTTGTGCCTGGGATTGCCACAACCCAGGTGCAGGACCTTGCACTTGGCCTGGTTGAACTGCATGAGGTTGGCACGGGCCCACCTCTCCAGCCTGTCCAGGTCCCTCTGGATGGCATCCCTCCCTTCCAGCGTGTCGACGGCACCACACAGCTTGGTGTCATCAGTGAACTTGCTGAGGGTGCACTCCATCCCAGTGTCCATGTCACCGACAGAGATGTTGAACAGGGCCGGGCCCAACACGGACCCCTGAGGGACGCCACTCGTGACCGGTCTCCACTTGGACATTGAGCCGTTGACCACCACTCTCTGAGTGCGGCCATCCAGCCAGCTCCTTATCCACCGAGTGGTCCATCCATCAAACCCATGCCTCTCCAGTTTAGAGAGAAGGATGTCGTGCAGGACAGTGTC